>JBBPSB010000106.1:0-52784 GCA_038093375.1 Xerocomus brunneocitrinus | reverse complement strand
CAAACCGAGGACACGACTAAGCAAATGGCGCTCGTGACCACTGGGGGATGTATTCGTTCTTGGTGGCTGCCTGTTCCCAGTGTCAGCGATACCCTCATTTGCTCTCGTGCTTTCTCTACTGTGTTCGTTAGCTACGGTCCTATCTCTTGTTCGTCCACGCTCCCCCTCCTCCGACCCCGCGATACCTCGGGACCCGGGCCGTGCCCTGGAGGCAACCTCCATGACAGCGTCCAAAACGTTATCAATGGAAAGGCGGAAACGGGAACGAGCAGGTGGCAGACTTGGAAAGTCAGGATTATTTCTGCGTGGGCAGGAATGATGGGATCGGGGTCGGTGAAGTGGAATAGAAAGCTCCTCAGTTGAGCTGGGAAATGATGTACCACCTGCAGAGGGAGGGTTACCGCTTTCCCGGAGAAGAGGTTCATCGGGGAGTACGGACGCAGCAGAGTGCGCTGTGGAATTGGAATGACAGAACGGAATCGAGTGCGGACGGGATGGACGAGGACCTACAGACGATGTATGTTAAATCATGATTTGACCGAAAGAGTTCAAAACGAACGAGGCTGTTCAAAGGATCTATCCTCTAGATTGTCTCTCAAAGCCTGTCCAAGTTCTTCGAGCATATCACCGGGAACTTCCCCGGAAGAGCTGAGCCCTGATTGAACTCGATTCGGGGACTGTGGCATAGGTGAATATGGCGGTGTTGGACCAAGATCAGGAGGAAGGCCTGTTGGAGTAATGAGCATTGCATTCTCGCAGGCACGTGGCAAAAGCATAACTGTTCAAGATTCTCTTTGCTTGGTAGATAGATACGAAGATACGTACTCACTGTGCCCGGGCGCTCGGAACCTGGATACGATAAATTTATCGCTGCACGGTCGCCAGGGCCGTTAGTGGCATTTTGGGCAGACAAGCTAGGTCCTCCGAAAGCGGGACGTTTTCCATGAGGATCGTCAGCGAGAAAGATGTTGACAGTAGAAGAGTATATTTTGTGTTTCTCTTGGATGTCTATGGGACGCGTCGCGACGCCTGGAAGTAGAGGGATGATCGGCCTCGTGCAGGACAGATCTAAGATAAGACAAACCGTCTGAGTAGTAAGTTGTCAAAGTACCGGACAACTCCACATCGATACTGGAAACCCCGATCGGCTTGATGACATTCAGAGAGAGTACGCCTCTCACGACGGTAGGCGGATCATTCGGGTTGAAATGTCGCCCCGAGGGGTCGAAAGAACGGAGGAAGATGACGGGCTCGGTGAGGGTAATGCTGAGCTGACTCTTGTTATCAAGCATGGAAGGTAAGAAAGACTGACGGCGCCAAAGATGTGACGTGGACGGTCTTTTGTGGTCAGTCGCTGGTGACTCATGCTATCACCGGGGCGAGGTAAAAAGGCACGGAATTGACTTTTCCTATCCGCGAATTGCCGAGGTTGCGGTGCCGAAGCTGAAGTGGTCGCAAAGATCCGAAAACTGTACAGTTTTGAGATGCCGAGCGTCGGCACCAAACCTTGATTTTACTCACCTCTCCACATCGTTCACATCAACCCCATCAACATGGCAAAAGAAAAAAGTGCGCTCAATACACAAATCATCTGACCTCTCGCTGACTTTTACATAGTCGGTGTCACTGGCAAGAAATACCGCCTCACGCTCGGTCTCCCTGTCGGTGCCGTCCTTAACTGCGCAGACAACAGCGGCGCCAAATCGCTCTACCTGATCGAACCATATGGATTCGGTGCACGTCTCAACAGACTACCAGATGCCGGTGTGGGTGACATGGTCGTCGCCTCCGTGAAGAAGGGAAAGCCCGAACTGAGAAAGAAGAGTGAGTGTCTTGATACTACGACGCAATTGGTATATGCGCCGTGATTGCCCTCTGAGTTTCAGTTTCGATGCGGAATGTTGATGATGTGATATTTTCTAGCCATGCCTATTGTCGTCGTCCGCCAGCGCAAGGCTTGGCGGCGAAAAGATGGCGTCTTCCTCTACTTTGAGGTTCGCTTTCATTTACGAGTTGCTGTGTCGTAGTTATATTCGATCTGCTCTAGGACAACGCTGGAGTTATTGTCAACAACAAAGGTGACATGAAGGGCTCCGTCATCGTTGGCCCTGTCGCAAAAGAATGTGTAGGTATCTTATCTTTCGACCTTGACGCAGTCTCACTCACTTCAACAGGCTGATCTCTGGCCTCGTATTGCAGCAAAAGCTGGTACGGTCGTATGATCGTGGCCGGTTGATCTTTCATATGGTCACATTCATATCATATTCTCACATCACTTTTTTCTCTCATTATCACCATGTTTTACATAGCCGTCCATGTTCTGCTATGACTATGACCACAACCCAAGAACGCAGGCCATCGCATGCATCATATGCCACTGCAACTCCACATTTTGATAAATGCGTCGCGTACAGACGGTCGAGGGCGCTCCCTCATTCTCCTTACCACAGCGACATCCTCTGTCGATCCATCGCTTGACTCATATTCTGATTCGGAGTCCTCCGAGCCACCTGTCATCAGGTCAACGTCGTCGAAATGTCGTGAACCTGAAACAGAGAGTAAGATAGGTTCAAGCGGATGGAATGACACGGCCCCAACGGCGTCTGTGTGTCAGCGGTGGAATCAGTATTGAGGCCGCTTGAGGGGGTTCAAATTACCATCGTGTGCATCATACGACAACGCGGGTCCAATTTGCCTAGTCTCTTTTCCAGCCTCGCCTGGCTCATCACTTCCAATCTCCAGATCATATATCGCAGTCTCGCCAAACTGTAATAGTGAAGAAAACAAGCGTGATCATGGACCAGGTAGACATACCTGGTTTCCGATAGCCAACCATTTCCCCGTACCTTCAACATCAAATCGTAGTTTTTGATTCGTGAGGTTCTCGCGACCAGATCCGTTTGATTCGACCCCCCGCGAGAAGCAAGTTAAGGGCACTGATGCATCCCCTCTAAGGTCCCAGCTCCACAGCTTTTCACTCCGCCTGAAAGCAGCGTACAGAATATGAGGCCGTGTGGGGTTAAACATCAACTACGAGCCATAGAGTGAGATGTTTGAGATGTGAATGTAGGCGTTGAATGGACAAAACATGGTTGGAAATCCTCACCTGGGTCACCCCTCCCTTTTCCCATTCTGCCACGCCGCCTACCGACAAAACAGGCTCAGAGACCGATTCGTTGAACAAGGCAATGTTATCAGATGCATGCGTCGCAGGAGTAAAGCTCCCGGCCGCGTAGTATTCCGGGGAGTACGAAAATGCGAGCGCAGAAATGATGCCTTTCCACAGCACACACGGAGGGTACATTGATGATGGGACGGGATTTATATTCATACCAACCGCGGTCAACGACGAATCTCTCACCTTTCAATCCGTCTTTACTTTTCTTTGAAGGTGTCGTCGATAGACGCTCGCCCTCGCTTGGTCTTTGTACATCGAATACCTCGATCGCGTTTTCGAAACCACAATACAACCTAGTGAGATCGGATGATTTTTAGGCGTGACGCTCGAAACGGACGAGACACAGGCAGGAACCTGATCAAACGTGAGCACGTACCTGTCGGCAGTGAGATTGAAGGCCAAGCTATGCGGCGCAATGTATCGTTCGCGGTGATCAACGATGGGATAAGACGCACGAAGCTGATTTGAAGAGGTCAGGATAAAGACTTCAGGCCGTCTTGTTGCGCACCCTACCGTCACTCGCATCCAACAACTTGACGGGACAGTCCCTGACAGAGGCGACGAAACAATAGGCCGATAGGTTGTGTTTCGACGCGCCCGGGTACCACACAAAGTCAACGATCGGCGCGGGATGCTGGAACGTCTTGGCGTGTACCAGGGATGAAGCTATGATGAATCATGAGAATAGAAGATGCATACGAGTCAACTCCAGAACTAGTGATACCTACTTGAACTTGCACCTTGGTCGTGTCTGTCTCTGCGTGGTCGGCCCAACACAGAGAAAAGAAAGAAAGGAACACGCACGTGAGGAACACTTGGAACGATCTATTTTCACACTGCACCAATAAGCTGGATCCATCTCCACTCCTTGACCATGTCATCCAAAAAGTCACACACGTCAGTGGGGCGATGAGTCGTCACTTTTGAAGAATGTTCACCATTTCGCTGTCCGAGGAAAGTTATCCAGGAGGTCAGGATCATCTCCTTGATCAAGCGTCGTACGTGACAATAACAAAGGGGCCAAAGGGCTGCTGAAGTGATACGAGGGGGGATTCCACGTTGGTGAGGGCTCGCAGTACAGGGTGTCGTCGGGCGAGGTCATGATATGACTGACCCGAGTTGAGTGTCATAGTAGTAACCAGGTGGCGTTGCGCTACAGTCGCACTCCGTATCACCTTACTCACGCAAGGTCTCTGCCTTGTCATAATGGCACCACTTTGAGAACAATTCGTACAGCGCTTCAGCTAGGCTGAACCTCTTCCATATCCAACCACGCTCATCAATCTCTCCAGCGATCTCGGGTTAATAGCACCACCAATCCACTCCATGCATAATTCTCGGTGGTGCCAGCAGGCGAGGCGGTCCGATTCGCAATCGCGGGCCCAGATGGGCTTAGCATCGTTGAGGCCGTGCCACTTCCTCAAGGAGGACTTTGAGGATACTCATCGCATCAGAGTGTCACTGTAGTCCAGCCCGCAGGAGGGGATGACATATTGGCCTATCCACGCAGTCAACACCAGGCGATGTGGACGCATGGCGTACAAGGGCCTCTCGTGAACGTGTCCGTGACCGAGCGTGACCCAGGTAAACCCACCGCACTTACTGCGTTCTGCTGACCACCCACTACATCACCAAAGAAATCCTATTTTTAGCACAGTTTATTGAACAAAATTTTGCATCCACCGGTGCAGAAACGAGATGAGTATGTGGCGAATTGATTGCGCTACTGCCTGAACGCTGAAATACTTGACATGTCCTCAGTGGTATGACTGATTCGAGCGCAAGCTTGTTCTTGTTGATTCGGGACTCTTGTTCCTGGTCCAATTGTATACCATCGATCATCAAGCCCACATATGGTCTACAAGGCTGCTATTGTTGCACGTAACGTGAGACTGTTCAACGTTTGCGTATGAGATCTTGTTCGCCCTTTGGTCACCTCCATGGCGGAATCGCTGCTTCAGTACTTCTAATGGCTTGACGCGGCCAGAGCGGCGGTGCAATACAAGCACCGATTCATGCCTCGGCGGACACGAGGTCCAACTTTCTTCCACCGAAACATAGCCGCGTGGGGCACTGGCAAGTCTCGTACGATGCTCAGCGCTCAAAGTATAGCAGAGTAATAATATCAAAGTCGAATATCTATCGGCCTATCACGACAAGCTCAACGGCTGCCACAATTAAAGCGGTCTTTGGACTGCTTGGCGTAAAATCTACGTTTAGGTAAAATTATGTTGCTTCGACTTACTTATTCGGCCAAGTGCTTTAGCATGCACTACAATATTTGCTCGTCCAGGGTACGTCATGGAATCCCTTCTTTCTCCGAGTTCCCTTACACACGTTGACAAGATGTACCATCATGGAAAACGTTGTTCAGTCACTCTTGCAAGTCCCAACTTGTCCTTCACCAATGTCGCACGGGCTCTTCTACTGCGCGCGAAATGCAGGCTTGCCGCGGGTTACCGTACCTCCGCTTAGTCTGGTGACCAGCCCGTCTAAAAGAGGCAAGAGGCAAGCCGTCGAGCCATCGATAGACGACCTCCGCTCAGCAAGGTAGTTTCTTTGTCTTCTTGTTGAAGCGTGCATGTGGCTCACGTGTTGTATAAACATCTTTCCAGATCTCCATTCTGTGTTGACGGTGGATCCTGAAAACCAGGACGTCAAGACAATCATTCAATCACAGTATCTCCGCCCTCAGATGGTAGGCATGGTAGGTAACAAGAAGGATATTGTTTATCGTAATACAGCTTCTCAGAGAGCCCGGTTGCCACCCTCGTTTCTCGGAGGAAGTGTGGCGGGAGATTGCTCTCTTCCTACATAAACAGGACCTCAAATCCCTACTCTTCGTCCCAAACGCACTCTCGCGCATTGCCAGCCAGCTGCTCTTCCGTGGTATCAACCTTTATCTTACCGCCGTTGATCAAGATGTCAACACGTGGCATTTCCAGTGAAGCCCGGATATCCTTACAAGGATATTGGTCGATGCACATTTCGGTATCCAGGTCAGGAACTTGAGTGTTTTTACTGTCTCATACGATGTCATGCAGAAATTAGTATTTCGAGTCGGTATGCCTACCCCCCTACTGTGCGCTTGATGTGATTGAACGGTGTTCCAGGCATGCTCGTGAACGCACTTCCCAAGTTGTCGAACCTCTGCAAGGTCCATTACTCTGGCAACATAGAATTGATCACCGCATGCCACACGTTTGCAACGCCTATCCGTCTTGTATGATTCACTTTTGTTTGTCTGATTGAACCGCATGGTCAGAGTGGTTAGCCATAACGTTGACATTCAAGTACCAGTGATTACACACCTTGCAGTAACTGTCCGTTCATACACGCGTTTCTAGCCCAGAGTCGCGACACTCTATCGACAATCCGCGCTGCCGTTTTCCCACAAAAGCTATCTCTGTGCACCACTTGACCCAAATCGAGTCCCAGGACTGTTTTTCAGCAGATACGCAAGCTTTCTCTTAGATTCTCGCCAATGGCTACCAGCCCGAGTTGTCGGGGATGCTTGAATGCACGCCTTCGGCAAGTACTGTTCCGACAACACCGCACCGCGCTCCGGCATTTCTCGCTCAAGATTACCACTCTCCGTCGGCACCTTACATATCGCGAGCTCTGTCCCGCCATTTCCGACTTCTCCGCGTGCGAACGCAGTTACGAACTTGTCACCTGCTTGTTCCACCGATGGATACCCGCGGATTGGGTTCGATACCTCGGCGTGGGCCGGCATTTTCTAAGTTGACTAGTCTAACAATCACATATTGCCGGTACTGGCGGGGTGACTAGACGGTACGTGTGCTGACGATCGATCTATCGCATGCGGTGACGGTGGACCTGATCGTGTTTATGAACATCGATTGAGTTTTGCTGATCTGATGTCCCGTTGTGCGGTAGCAACTCCGGGTGGGGATGGGATCATGAACAAGGGTCCGTTCTGTCTTCAGGCCCAAATGTTTGCGTTGTGCAGGAGACCAGGGGAAGAGGGTGGAGAAATATTATGCGGTTGTATAGAGAGTCACGTGACTAGCATCGTGTTATCTCGCAATTCACCACGTGACTGGATCGAGCGTACATGTGCCCCCGACATTTGGCAATCAAACATCGATTAGCGCTTGCGAGCCAGAGCCGTCTCATTGATGGATGCCAACTCAAACTATGGCTCCGTTCCGACTGCGTATCCGTACGAACGAGACCGCCAATTCCATGACAGAGACAGACTGTGAGTACATTCCATTCTCAACTCAGCTTGTCTTTGACAACGTGCCAGAGAATACGAACTCACTGTCAGGCAAGAGCCGAAGCAGGCTCGCATGTGCGGTGTCGGCGGTACGCAGCTTTTTCTTGGACACGTCCATCTGTTTACCCAACCCCCAGCCGACCGTCGCCCCATCGACCCGCCTCCCATCATCCAGCTCCGTGTCATCGACCCACATACCCGCCAACCGCCTTCACCTGCAAATCCAGACGTAGACGACACCGATCCAAACTATGCCAACAGTTTTCTCCAGAATCCCTACTATTTC
This sequence comes from Xerocomus brunneocitrinus, assembly GCA_038093375.1. Lineage (NCBI taxonomy): Eukaryota > Fungi > Basidiomycota > Agaricomycetes > Boletales > Boletaceae > Xerocomus > Xerocomus brunneocitrinus. The sequence continues at coordinate 45,077 of JBBPSB010000106.1, read as the reverse complement.
ATGTTTACCAGTCTCGCTAAACCGGACGACGATACCGAACTGCATTGGCTCAAGGTCCGTCTCTGCATCCTTTGTGCCGGGTCATTTTTCATCCGCCTGAGCACAGGATGGAAAAACACGATGCACTACCGGCTCAGTCGTTTCCTCCTTATACCATCTCAAAGATACCGAAAACCGTAACGAGGACGCTGGTTTCTTCGTCTTTCCAGATCTTAGTGTACGCACAGAAGGTAGCTACCGTCTTAAGCTCAGTCTTTTTGAAGTCGTCGGGTACGCTCCCTTGTCTCCTGCCCTCTCCGTGCCTCACCCACCTCCATAGCAACACCGTCCGTCACTGCAAATCCATTTATTCGGCCGCGTTCTATGTCTATACCGCAAAAAAGTTCCCAGGCATGGAAGGTTGGTTGTTCTTGGCGCCGTGACTTTGTCTTATCTGACCCATTCCTGCCTTTGCCCTTGGTTTATGCTTTCATTTCTGTCCGTCTTCGGATCATTACTTTATTTCGTCTCCGACCGGACCTTTTTCACCACATGCTGTCCAGAATCAACCCCCCTCTCATGCTCCCTCGCTGACCAAGGTATCAAGATCCGTATCAGGAAAGATATTCGTGTCCGAAAACGCCCTCTTGCGGCACTTGCCCCACCCCAAGATGGTGCTCCACTCAACACGAGTGAGCCACGCAAATCAGAACAAGACCAATCCGAGGACGATACACACTCGCAACCCCACTCATCCTTCTCCTCACAACCCACTTCTAACGGTGCAACATCCGTTTCCGGTTCGGCCGTTGTTAAACGTGCACGACATGGAACGTTGACCAGTCCGCTCCATCTCGTGTCAGGGCCTCCTTCGGCAGGCAGCGGTGATGGCATGTCGGTACACACGCCAATACAGGGGAGTAACAATCCACCACCATCGTCAATCGCGTTGGCAGGGCTACCCGCGTGGCCGACGTCGTCCTCGACGTTGGATCCGATGTTGGGCGTTGCGAATGCCACGCCAGGTGGGATTGAGCTCTCGACTGCCAGTGCGCTTCCACATGCACACGCGCATGCGCATTCAACAATGAGTGGGAGTGTCGGTGTCGGTGGCCAGCTCTTGTCTACTGGTGGCGAACCATCGAGTTCGGGATCGGTGGCGCGAAGGACAGGTTCACAGGCGCTGTCACCGTCCTCGACGTCATCTTCCTATGCACCCTCTTCGTCGAGTGTCGGTGGGATGTATGACCGACTCAACTATGACTACGATCCGGCCAGCCTCCGAGGCACCCCATCGTCTTACGATCATCAGCGTTCTCTCGGGGGTAGCGGTGGTACATCGTATGAAAACGCAAGCGGCAACGGCAGTGGGAGGGGGTATGATACTAGTGGCGCACGGTCTGGATACGAGAACAGTGCGGGAAGCGGGAGGGCGGGGTTCGAACATGCTCATCAGCACCATCCCCGTGGATCGTTTGACCCCCGAGGAGGATACGAGCCTTCCCAAGCGCATTCTCGAGCGCAGTACAGTGCTCATCCGCACACCCAGGCTCATACCGAGGTGCATGGGCATCCGGCCCGTGCGCCGTTTAACGCACCCTACGATGGCACTCAAGGGTACCAAGATGGACAGCAACAGCACCATCATGGCGGGTATGCCCATGCGCAGCAGACCTCGGCAAGCTATGCGCAGGCGTCTTCGACAGGCTCGCATCCTCTCCCCCCGGCACCCCATCATCCGCAGCAAGGACAATACCCGCCTCCAAACCGATCTCAATACCCCGGATCGACATACCCCGGGTCGTACACACGCTATGATGTTGGTGCGAATACAAACCCTAATGTGAATTCCAATACCAACGTCAATGGACCTGGAGCAGGTGGGAATGGGAGCGAATATTACGATACCCCGACATCGTCTTCCTCGCCACATTCCCATGGGTACTATCCGAGTGGGACATCGGGCCAAGGCCAAGGCCAACATTCCCAAGTAGCACCGCCTCCACCTCTGACACACGCCGCATCGTATGCATCCTCGGGGAGCGCAGGGTCGCCATACGAGTACGGTGCACAAGGACAGGGACATGGGGGCTCTTCGGCAGATTATTATGGCCATCACGGGCATGGACGGGTGATCTCGCCCGGACCGAACGTTTCGGCACCCGTGGCGCGCTATTCCGGATCAGGCGGTCCTGCGTACTCGAGCGGGGCATCCTCGGCAGCTTCGGGGTGGCCTAATGGGGCAGGACATGCACACGGACATGGACAGCAAGAGATGATACATCTTGCGCCACTGAGACATGCGTCGGGCGGTGTTGGGAGCGCCGGTTCGTCATCATCGCCCCCGTCGCCTGCGGTGCCGTCTGCCTCTGTGAACGGGGGATACTCCATGGTGCAGCTCTCGCGGGCGCCGTTTGAGCAGGACCCGGGACGCGGCGTTATGGTCGCAGGCAAGAAAAGGGTGTTGAGCATCGGGAGTATCATCTCGGACGGTGTGTAAAAAGGAGTGGGTAAACGTGTATTTATGCATCCTGTGCATGCCGTGCGTATGTTATTCGCCTTGCCTGATCGTTGCTCCCCTTGTGTTTTGCTTTCGCTTCGTTGCTTTTTGTTCGCGTTTCGTTGCCTTGCAATCTTTTTCTGCTGTCGGGGCGATACTGCCTGCGAGCTTGTTCCATCGAGCCATGTATTTAGTTGTACATAGGTCAGCATACGATCCTTTTTCTCGGTCAAGAGTTCATGTGGATATAGAGTACCCAACAAGAGACGTTTTGATGCACACTACTTTGGGGTTGCCGGACGACTCGGGTCGTCAGCAAGTTTGATTCCATCAACGGACGAAGAGATATCATACGAGACCGGATACCGCTATGGTAGTCGTGTGATGATATCAAGTAAGAACTGTACAGTTTATGCCGCCACTTGAACCTTATTATCACCCCGTATATATGGATCCATGTTTTTTTGCATGGACCCTGGAACAAACAGATCCACGTGTAGCTAGAAAAACCACGAGTTTGGGTCCCGAATGAGCGGTTCACCTGCGAGAAGATTGGCGCCTTATCTTGGGCGATGAAACACAGACAATCGGGCTTTCAATACGGACATGCGTCGTTTAGATTGTTCGCTTCAACAGCGGTCATACGCTGGCGAATGCCTATCTGGCTCATGCGTGCATAGACTCTTTCCGCCCGCGCACTGAGCGGCGATCATCGCGACCTGCATCGTCCCTATTCTGGTTTAAAGCCGGAATTGCGAGGTCCTCGACGGAGACGTGTCTCTACCAATCTGGTCGTGCAATCAGATATGAATGATGGGTGTCATTTTTTTTAGCGACGTAAAAGCCAACCCCGATTGTCCCCTATGCATGGCGATGCTGCCGTTAAAATGGGTGGGAGCAGCGTTGAATCGGTGGAGTAGCAATCCAGTCTGGTGGTTCTGCATCGTCTCATATGGATCCCGGTTGACAAGACGTGTCACGTACCTCTGGGTCAAGTCAGGATTCAGGCACCTTGGGCGCCAGAAGACGAGGCTGAGAGCTCATCTTGTACGTGTACGCACAACGATATTTCTAGATGAGAATGGGTTTTGGCATATTACGCAGCAAGAAGACGGGGATGAAACGTATATTTGAAGCTTTGTGAATGGATTATACTTGGTTTCAGGGTACAATCGAAACGGGATGATCGGCTGTCGCATATATTAGGGGAGGTCTTTTGGTGTTCGTGGATCTGGATCCGCGGGTACTACGACGATGTACCAAGTTGGGTCGCGGAGAACAAGGAACGGGAGTGCGCCGTTAGAGCTGATAATACCCACTCCACGGCTTCTCGCTAATTTACATGGGGAGGGATTGGAGAGATATCAGGAGTCCCTTGGAATGTATGACACGTGTAGAGCCAAGGGAAACGTGGATGATGGAGTTCCATTACTCTGGCTACATCAAGCCACCGCCGGTGTACAATGCAAGATCTACCTGGCTGAGTCATGAGACGACAATCTGCTCGCGCGGTCATTTCGCAGCCTCGAGGAGGTCCCATGATGCACACAGGAACGGGTAAGGGTTGAGGGGGTGGTCCAAAGGAACTCCCCGGATCGGCTACGCGAAGGGCAGTGCGGCAAGTACGACAGTGACCATTGCAAGCCGTTCCAGTGGTCATCCGCACTCATCCTCAAACTAGGAATACTTACCCAGTCGGGGTTTCATTCTGTCAAATTTTCTAATCTCTGATTACTTATACCTCTCCCTTTCCTCCTCTTCCTTACCCCTCCAACTTCATGCCCTCCATTGTCAATCTCAAGTTCAAGGTTAGTACTATTTCCCTTGCTCGCCTTGTCTTATCTCTTGCCAGGGTAACAAATCCTTTGTCGCATTCTCAAATCTAGGCGACTCAGAGTCCCTCACAAAGACATGGAAGGTATTTCCTTACTACCCTTGCTCGATCATCCCCTTTCACACCTCCCAGGTCTGCACAAAGGTCGCCAGCTACCTCGAACAGGGTCAGCGTCTCGAGAACTTGAGCTGGCGTCTCTGGCATCTCCAGACCCTCATCGTCGACACCGACAACGCAAAGTCGAAGCGCGAGTTTAAGAAACTCTCCAAGTGCATGGGCGACAAACTTGACAAGGAAAAGGGCAGGTTCGTCGCATCTCCTTCGCTCCCCCTTCACTCACCCCCATTTCTCACCACAGGAGCATCGAGGAGCTCGAGGCCCCCGACTACAAACGCAATCCTTCCACCGATCTTATCCGCCAGCGCGCCGTCGAACGAGAGCGCAGCCGAGAGGCGAGTCAAAACGCCAAACCCGGCACCATTAAACGCATGCAGTTCACTTTCTCAGTCGATCAACCCACCCCCGCTACCCCAAACACCCCAGTCCCGAAACCAGACCTAAGACCCTCTGCGGAATTCAAGGAAACCTCCACCAGGCGTGGTCGTCAGGCAAATCGCTCCCATGTCGCTAGCGACGATTCCACCCATACCGACACGGACGCTTCCGCTGGCTCTCGGAAGCGCAAGTGCCCCTCAGATGATCACCCCTTCATTCGCTTCCCCTCCTTGTTTTCAAACGATTTCGGCCCTTCGGCCCTCCTCTCTGCCCAGCCATCCCTCTCCAGTGCCATGAATTATGGCGAAGACATCACCAGCGCTTCCGCCCGCAGTCTCAGCATTCTTCGCCCTACCATCGAGCTTCCCTTGGACGAAATCCTTAGCAACATCGATTCCGTAGATGATCATCTTTCCTCCGCTATCCAAGCCGAGTTCTCCCTCCTTACCACCGACCCCGATGTCACAATGCAAGATTCTTCTCTATCTCTACCCTCTCTCCCCGAGCCCCAGCCCACCCTCAGCGACACCGAATCCATCTCTACTCCGCTTCCCCTCCCTCAACCCCCCCAGGAAGCCCCTCCCCAGACCATCTCCCCTGCTAAGCTGGGCCCCAGTGCGGGCACTCGGGGAAGCGCCCCGAGCAGCCGTCCTAACCTTACCGTAAAGACCCAGAATGCACCCAACACACGTTCATCTGGCCCTGGTGCCACCGCCACTAGTGTTAGTCCGGCTGTCCTCCGTGGAAATAACAACAACTCCGCTCCTGGCGGAGTCAAGGCAGAGTGCTCCAACTGCGGGGCCACTCATACGCCACTCTGGCGCCGTGGTCTCAACGACGAGTTGAACTGCAACGCATGTGGCTTATATTGCAAGCTGGTAGGTCCTTCGTCGCGACGCTTGCGAGACGGAAAATCATCGTTTTCGTAGCACAAGCGCCCACGCCCAAAGAGTATGCGCGCCAACCATGGCGAGAGCCGCACTCAAGCGCCTCCTCGCCAAGAAGTGGTTGACGTCATTGGTAGGTCTCCTCGGTACATGCGACACACCACTCAGCTCAGTGGAGTAGTCGGGACAGCTCAATGCTACAACTGTCACACTACCGCCACCCCGCTCTGGAGGAAGGACGACGAGGGTAAGACAGTTTGCAATGCGTAAGTTTCTGTCCATTCCCTCTGCGTGCAATGACTCATGTTGCTGGGACTAACATCAGATGCGGCTTGTAGTGAGTAACGCTGCCTCTGCAGGTCGTATATCCACTAACGATGTTCCACCAGTTATAAACTGCATGGTTCCGCGAGACCGATTTCGATGAAATCAGACGTCATTCGCAAACGCTCCCGCCACGATGCCAGGCGTTCTGGACAAGACTCGTCCGAAACGCCTTCTGCGAGCCCGGGGGCGAGCCGCCGGACTTCTCCGACCGTTGAGCGCTCTCCGACGTTGGCACCAGATTCCACTACCCAACCGAGCTATGAATACAACGAGGAACCGACGACTCAGAGTTCATCGTCCGAGCTTCTTGGGGCGCTTGGGCCTCGTCAAAATACTGGTTTTAATAACCAGGCAAACTACTCCAACATTTACAATCCCTTCCCCGGTCCTTATCATCCCGACTATCTGAGCCAGAACTTCCAGACGCCGCCCGATGCTTTGCCGTTCTCGAGTGTTGAAACCTTGGAGACGGAAGTCGCAACCAACAACGAGCAGAGAACGACGAAACGCCGTCGGATGAGTACGGACTCGGCGTCCGAGCCTCCTTCCTCCGCTGTTTCGTTTTCCTCGTATACGGACTCGTATTCTTCCACGACTTCTCACTCTCGCCGTTCTTCGATGGACTTTCCTTTCTTCTCCTCGTACAGTGTCTTCCGTGGTTCTGGCAATGCATTCTGGCACCCCCCGACGCTCACCGCTGACCGGTCTCCTCAGCTCATTCACCCTCCCATGCTCCCGGCCGAAGATTCCCCGATGGACTTTTTACACCCTCCCATGCTTCCTCAAGATGAGGACAACTTCTTCGCCACCTACCTCCACCCGCCGATGTTACTTCCTGCTGAAGACTCGAACGCGCCGCCGCGCCATCAACCACAAAATCAGCAGGGCTATAACGCCGAGTTCTATGACTCTGCTATGCAGACCTATTGATGGACGTCTGCCTTTTCATCCTCAGATTCTACTCGGGTTCATTGTTGTCGTTTGCTGCCCAATACGTAGATGATCTCAAAAAACTGTTTATCCATCTCGCCGACATACCAGCTGTATCATTGCGGATTGCGTCACATTCTTTATCTCCTCGCGACGCAGCCTATCCTCCTTTTCCGTCCATCCCGTGTCTCTTTCATGGTCTCTTTCTCCTTTCTCACCCGCCATATATATTTTTGGATGCATAGCTACTCTCCTGAGATGGGTTTTGTCACATGTGCGACACGGCTGTATCTGTTGTGTATTCATTACGCGAAGGGCTTCGCGGTCCAGGCCCCCAAATCTATTTCTTCTCGTGTTCATTATCATTGTTCATTCGTGGGTTCATGTGGCATCGTTTCGGTTCATCATCACATACGGACTTTGATCGAAGCAACCTTTCTTCTGCATCTGCAAGTACACTCATGTCGTCTCCACGGACTGCTCGGATTTGCTTTCAGAATGTTGTTCGTTATACCGTTTGATCTCCGTAATCAATATCATGTCTGCCATGATACATACCAAACAGATTCCAGGCTGTGCGTGTCATGCACAGCGGGGCCAATTGCGCCACCACGCCCCGTGTAGAACCGATCCAGTCATATTGTGGGTAAGATGACGATGCAGGCTTGTCCCCGTTCTCATCTACGCCACTCTCAACGAGTGGAAAGACAGCTATTTCTGTTCGTTCCCCCGACGTTCGGCGTATCTGCCGAACGCCGGGACATGACGTTGATTGAAACTGCGACGGGTTTCCCGTATCCATGTGCATGGCGGGATACCAAACGAGAAACCGGTAATTTAGTCTTGCTCTGGGCCGTTGAACCCTAGATATTGATTGGTAGCCGTGGTGTGGGGGAACAGGTTATCTAATCTCTGCCACGCGATGGACAGGGACTGCGGGCCGATCTGTCCGCACGTTGCTGCGTCGTCCAATGGCTGTCAGGACTGTGCAGGAGGGATCCGCCGAGGGGTGCCGAGTATGGGCCGTTCGGACAGTCTAGGGATGGTTTGATGGCGTCGTGTCCGAACGGTTTGGGGCGCAGTCGACTTGTGGACTTGTAGCGTTGATGGAGAGTCGAGACCTTTTCACGTTCTTTTCCCACCAACTCGTCTTCTGTGGCTCTCATTATGGTTTATCTCATGGCTGATTCCTGATCCAAGTAGCACAAATATAGCGAGATTGCTGCGCCCTGAGACGGGCCCAATGCCATGGGTTAGCGTCGGAATAGCCAAACGGAGGTAATTGCATACGTGCATGAACCTTGTGTGGTACTTTTACCTTTGTGACTGTTTACGAAGCTACTATGCTATGACTGTCGGTCACGCTTCAGTAGCGTTAACCGAGCTTAGCCAACGGTCTTGAGCAGTCCTGACTCGTAGCTTCGAAAGACCTCATCACGGCGGATGACTGCGCGGAGACCTGCTCATAATTGCGATTGGTGGGGGTGCAGGGAACGCGGCGGCGAGAATTCCGACAACGGCTGAGAAGGGTCCAAAGGCGCAAGCTGCGCCAAGTCGAAGGAAGGCTAGATACAAGAATATTAGTTTATTTCGGTTTACGATCTCTCGTAGATGTTGGTTGCAAGCAGAAACATGCTGACATAATGATCTGGTGTTCACTCATTTGAATCTCCGCCTCAACTTTCGGACTCGCAATAGCGTGAACCACACAACGCTCGACGCCAGCAAAGTACCTTCAAGACACAAAGAATGTAAGCTTGCCCGAGTTCGCATCGTTCTATCCCGACAAGACTTGTCTGGCCGTACATTTACGCGGGACCGGGCTGGAAATCTGTCGTTTCATGCGCTGGATCACTTGGTCTCTGTCTGGATGCTCTTTCTCTCCTTGCCCTATATGTCCCTCCGACTGCCAACTGACGTCGTTGCAGATAAACGATGGGTCGGGTCATTAGGCCACAGAGGCGCTCGCACGCTATTGTAAATCGCGCACGATCACCCATTTCGTCCATCGCTCATATCCCTTTCTCGCTCAGTTCAAGGCGCACACTCACCACAACAAGGCACCCGCCAAACTTCGCACTCTCGACTTTGCAGAGCGCAATGGATACGTTCGTGGTATCGTCAAGGAAATCATTCACGATCCTGGCCGGTAAGCTTGTATTCGCCCTCGGTGGTTTGCCACTCATCCTGGTTGGATCAGCGGCGCACCTCTGGCACGGGTCGTCTTCCGCGACCCTTATCGCTACAGACTTCGCAAAGAAACATTTATCGCTACAGAGGGTCTTCACACTGGCGCATTCATCTACTGCGGTAAGAAGGCCGTTCTCGCCGTTGGCAACGTCCTCCCTGTAGGCCAATGCCCCGAGGGTACCATCATCTGCAATGTTGAGGAGAAAGTTGGTGATCGTGGTGCGCTCGCACGTACATCCGGCAACTACGCGACCATCATCGGTCACTCCCCCGAGGACCAAAAGACCCGTATTCGTCTCCCCAGTGGTGCAAAAAAGACGGTTTCGGCAAGCTCGCGTGCGACAGTCGGTATCGTTGCCGGTGGTGGTCGTATCGACAAGCCTTTGCTCAAGGCTGGTCGTGCGTTTCACAAATACAGGGCTAAACGCCACAGGTAGGAGAGATTGCACGCGCAGAATGTGACAGTGGTTCTGATCTACTTCTCCCTAAAGCTGGCCTCGCACTCGTGGTGTTGCTATGAACCCCGTCGATCACCCTCACGGTGGTGGTAACCACCAACACATTGGTAAAGCCTCAACGATTGCTCGCTCTGCCGTTCCTGGACAGAAGGCTGGTCTTATTGCTGCCCGCAGGGTAGGTAGCTTCTCTGTGTTGGTAGTCTGGGATGCTAATTGTTCGGGTCCAGACCGGTCTATTGCGTGGTACTGTCAAGGTGAAGGAGGTGTGAGGGGACGTTCACGTCACTCTGTTATTTTTTTACACTACATCACCCACCCAAAATCTTGTATGTAACCGCACCTGCTTCACAATCATGCACGCGTTCGCAGGTCGACATGCCATGCAGGTGGTTGTACCCCTGTGATCGATCATACACATGGACAGCGAGGCCTCCGAAAAAGAAATAATTCTTGAGTCTGTGCAATCACTGGATCAGTTACCACGCAGACTGTAATGAAGGGCTCATTGCAACGCATATCATTGCGAGCGACCGGAACGACTCAGAGTAATTGATTCCTTGGTCCAGAAGAATGGACACACGTCCCCGAGGTCGTCTCCCATGCTCAGGCCAACTCACTTTTATAGGGTGAACTAACAATAATACTACCGATCCGACTTGCATATATTCGACCGCCAGTCTTTCGAGTCCAAGAAAGCACCTGTCATTCGCACAACGTACGGTAGCAGCATAAAGCAAACTACACTGTGAACCAGCTCAAACACTTTACATATAGAACGAGACACGAGCTCGGAGCAGCTTTCGCGCTTGACCTCGTCCAAAAATGTCGTTTAACTATACTCGTTAATCGCATTGGTCAACGCAGCCGTGATCTTATCGATCAGCGCCTTAAGGGCACCCTGCTGGTCCGCCTGTGCGCGTCAACACGTTGAGTGGGCATGCCAAATGTCTTTGACATCGACGTACCGTAATTTTGGCTAAAACCGCCGCCCAAAAACTGTTGGTGTTGTTATTGAGTGTCTTGAGGTCGCTGAGAGCGACCGGCCCCGCGCCAGCACCCTGGATGGCGGATTTCTTCGATACAAGATCATCGCAGGCTGCCACGACGACAGGCGAAAAGGTCTGAACTGATTGGACAAAGGTCGTAGATTGCTCATCGGTGAACGTGGGACTAGCCTGTCGGAGAGGAGAAGCTCGTGAGCGGGAATGTTTGCAGAAAGAGGGTGCCAACAGACACTCACGTTGACATCATCCGTCGCGGTCACAATCCCGGATGCGAGTTCCATGGCGGTCTGGTGGATGACCTGTCAAATGAATAGAAGATTAGATTTCCTGTGCAGCTATCACGACACTACGGCACTTGCAAATACTTCTTTAACCGTGCCACCACTGTTGGGGAATGCTTTGATGTTGTTATCAAGCGTTGTCGACGTTTTAGCTAAACCTTGGATGTCTGACTCAACCGTTGCCGCGTCACGCTTGACTGGCGTCCCGAGGACGACCAGGGCAAAGACGAGCACCACGGACGATAGACGGAAGAACATGGGGCTACAAGCGAGAGATGATAAGAGATGTTTGCTGGGATCTCTGGAAGCAGGGCACCTGCAAGCTCTCTTTTATAACCCCACGCGAGGGAAATGCTCCCTAGTTTTGGGTGGAGCGTGCCGCATCACGGCCTTCAACCTGATTGGTGCCAAGGCGCGGGGAGGCATTGGGGAATCATGGAAAAGGAGGAATTTCTAGGTCGCATCGGCTTTCCGGTTCTTGGCAGGCAAGGGTCCATCCAACTTGGCCACCAGACTGAATCTTCAAATAGAGCATCAAGTGTCAGACCCACCACAAGAGCGCCACGATGCACGAGCAAATGGATTCGCGATCGATGTGATGCAGCGCCGAGGGTTACTAATCGACAGAGGCTGCACGAGCTGACCATTGTGGAAAGTCAAGCATACTGCCAGAGTGGGTGTCAGTTTCATCCCATAATTGCAAGTGATTTGACCTGCTTGCACCCTCTTCCAGCATTATCTTTTCCACTGACATCTATGGAGCACAAAGCTTTCTCCTACGCCACTTTTTGTTTTACCGCACGTCTGTAGTTCGACCGTCTAGAAGACCCACGCACCATGCATGATATTCACAACCGCATGGTTAGCAAGAAGGGGGAGAAGAGTTACCACTTGTAGTGCAAGTCAAAGTTATAATTAGCAGCTTGACGGGTGCCGCGCGTTGGTAGCCCAAAACACAGAATTGACTGCCAACCCGGACCAGTGAATGATGCTGCGCTTACCATACTGGAATTTTATTACTTCAACTGGTTTACAAAGTCCTTACCTGGCCACGTCACACTGGCGGCGGATGGTTCTGCGAGGACTTCCGAGCATGCCACTGCGAAGAGAAACGGCGTAGCTCGTCTTGTTCCACAGTTGAAGTAAAGCAACTGAGTCGGGTATTAGTTGGCCAAAAAAATCAGTGTCTGTGGACTTGGGCCAATCGAAGGAAGCGGGGGTACCAAATAATGTACTGACTAGGACTATTCCTGGAATAATGCGTGGGAATGGCAGAAAAACAACGCCCGTGGGAATTAGGGGTCGAAACCCCTCTGTCGGAAAATGTCTCCATCTTTTTGCGGCGACGACAACGACAATGTCTGTCCCTTCCCAATCGCTTATCAACTCAGACACTGAAGATGGTCGCTCGGTCGTACCGGTCGTTGTGGACGTTGTTGACGATGGTGATTTAGATGGAGACATGGTCATTTCTGGAATGATTAGGCCTGCCACTGCTTTTGATTTCGAAGGTGTTCATATTTCTTCCATGCCCGCTCCGTCCCTTTAGCCTGCAGGCCGGAATCTTCTCGTGTGATTCTGTTCGTTGGATAGCTTAATGGTTTCATGCCGGCACATCGTCATCGCTGGCTTGGAAGGGATTGCTGCTCACCATGAGATTTTGTTGAGCGATCGTTGGAGGAAATCGAGAATTGTTGAGGAACTCAGCCGCCACGTTTGTTCGCGTGAATCTCGCCTCATTTTCGTTTTTCGTGAGCGAGCTAACGCGAGACGAAATCGCACTTTGTCCCGGCCAGCACGGTGTATGTATCGAGCCGTCCACTCAACCTGCGACATGGATTACATTACTACTGCAAAGCTAACTTCCTGAAGAACGTTTCAATTTTGTGGCTTTCATCATAACCCTTTTCACCCCACACTAACCCTGCACCCGCGAGCTGCCGAGGGTCCAGGTATGCCCGGAGGGCCATGATATTCGAAACTTTAAGGATTGGAATGAGGCGTACATACTTGCATAGTTGTCGAATCGGATCGGCCGTCACTTTTAGTCAGAGCTGGAAATTACTAACGTTCATGCAAGTCAATTTTCAGTCAATCCGACTAAAAATTACAATGTCTTCCTTCATCACAGATAACAGGAAAAAAAGAGCAAGTGTCTACACTACATCAACCCCTAATAAGTCGCGAAAATGCAAGCATGTGCGATTCACATATCGCCGAAAAATAAAACTCATGCTCCGAATTATGCGGCTGAATCAAGTTGTGTGCAATCTCATGTGCAAGCGTAAAGAACCTAGATCATGTCAAGTAAGACAAATAGATGGAAGAACCAAAACAGACCAGGAAATCTGAGCTTGTCGCGGTTGGCCCTGCTTCACTTCCTCGTCATCTGTCATTCCAGAAGCATGCATCATCAACGCCATCGTCCACCGGAAAAGAAAAGACTCACGCCATGCCTCAAAATACCGCAAGTTGAGAAAAATACTTCCATTCCTATTAAACGCAATGAGTCCTCCAGCCATGTCATAAAAGACATGCAAGGAGGTCATCGGAAGGTGGTATATCTCAGCGAGAGGTGTCACGACGTAGATGAAACGCGCGAGCGGGTCGCGCATACGCGTTATCAATGTGTCGGGTTCCGGTACATCTTGATTAGTCGTTGCTCCGTCAGTCACCGCGTTCTTAGCCATTATCAGCCCCACCTTTGGTAGCAAAGACTCTCACGTCACCCATCTTTCCTGTTCAGAATTGTCAGTTTCAGCTTTGGATGGAATCAGCCAAGCTCACCAAGGAGTTCCAGGTGACCAATCTGGCCAGAAGGATCGCAGTAACCCTCGTTCAAAGACTCCTTGACGATTTCCATCTGCTGGCGATTATGAACTAATGTCCCTTCTTCAGGTTTGCACGCCTTGATTGCCATATCTACGTTGGCACCTGAAATAGCGCGCGCATCAAATCGGAATCCATGTACACAAGGGAGTCACCTACGAATGTTACTCTGAGGCGTGACATGGCGCGTGTTTCTGTTATTAAAAAAAGGAATCAACGGGGACATTTCATTCCAAATGTAACTAAGACGTACTGCGAGGCCTGGGGAGACGGACTGGATCGGACGAGCTCCGAAGACGATGGCATGTGTGAGACAAACTTTCGTTTCAACTGTTGCAGAGCATTCCCCAAGGGGGTACTGTTGGTAGGCTCGGTCGGAGCTAAGTCGTTGAATGGGTGTTCTGGTGCGCTGGGCAGCGTGGCAGCCGGAGGCGGAATGACGGGCGGAGGGGATGATCCGGGAGCGGGTTCCCAGCCGCCAGGCAATACAGGGCGCCGCGTAGGTGATTTGGCTCGGGTCGCAGCATTCTCAAACTGATTTGCTCTCTGGGGTTGTGGCGCCACTGGTTGGGGAATGGGAGCAACTATCGTCGTTGTTGATGTGTTGGATGGCTCCGATCCGATGAAACGGCTTCGCCTCGCTTCTTCTGCCAACTTTTTGTCTTGCTGCTGTTGTTTGAGGATCTTGTCCACTTTGCGGCAGAGCCAAATGAATCGGACATCTCAAAGACAGGTATAGACAGGATACGAACCGTTATAGCCTCTCCGTTTCAACGCTTTCAGATCGGTAGAAAGAATTGTCATAAATAGGAGCGCATCGTTGACCTTGGCCTTTTCGAATAGCAACCGACACAAAGACGTCGCAACTCTGATCGTATGATGCAACCTAAGCACCAAAACAATAGCAGACGAGAACGGAGCACAACAACTCACTCATACATGTCTACCTGTGCACTATAGGAAAGCCATAGTTCAATTGGTCCCGTGCCGGCGCGTTTCGCAGCAGCCGAGGCGTCCAGCGTCCGCGTCGTCTTACCGTTCCCGACATCCAACGTTTTGGAGACGACCAACTTGGCAAACGTCTTGACTCGAAAGTTTTGCGCCCCAGACAGCCACGAAAGCGACACCTTGGTGCGGGTATGGGTATGCTCGTGGAGGAACAAGGGCAGCCTCTCGAGGACCAGCGCTCGGGTGTCCGAAGCAGTCTTTGTATCCGATATCTCGTTCGACACTTTATAATCCTCCTTGACTAGGGTGCTCAAGCGCCGCGATCCAAGCGATGCGTAAAAGCCTGTTGGTGCCCGGTTAGCCATCAACCTCTCTCCCGAAACACGATGTTGACTCACTTTCCAAAATGTCCTCTTGAGGTGAGGCAAAGATAGAGTCACCGAAAAGCTGGTACGCATTCGTGTCGTCCGCAATAACAATCTCACTTGGTTTCCGCAAGTCGTGCAAATCTTCCCATCCTTCTTCATCCCATTCGGCCGGCGATAGCTTGTCCAGTAATGTTTTCGATACTTTCTGACGACGCATACCAAGCAAGATGGGCGATATCTTCATCTTGTTCATCGTACCAGCGGTGATCGTATGGCTGTTGATGGCCAGATTGCGCAACTCGACCAAGAAACTAGAAGACCACCAAGTAGGCAACTACGACAGGCGCAGGAATGATCACACCTACTTTTCGTACCCACCAGAAAGCTCGTAAAACTTGCGGGGGTTAGAAATCAAGATTTCTGCCACTTCGTCTATGGATGGCTCGTTTTTGGACCCACATGCACTCAAAAACCGGTTTGCAACAGGCCCGAAATCGACAAAGACAAACAGCTTTGAGTGGAATTCGCCCTTGGTACTGTCACCCAGGTAACACTGGGTAGGCGTGAGCCGTCGCAGTTGCTGAGAACCTGAACCCTTGGTGGGAACGATCGGGAGGTTGGAGAGAATGATCAATTGAGCTTGGGTGAAATCTACAACTTCCCGTGAGACATGAAACAACGTGGAAGTGGATACTTACTCGAAATGCGCTCAGACAAAATTTCAAACCACTGCCGTGCTATCGCTTCGTTGAGTGGTGGCGTCTTCTCCAGCAGGGAAAGGAGCATAGATGTGGGAGGGTGAGGTTGTATGCCAAGTTTACCTACTGCAGCTTCTCGGCAGCTGTCTTGCACGACTGAGAAACCGAGGACTTTCCACTGTGTCCCAGAGAACACCTAAATCAGCGAAATAATCGTGTCATTAAACACAGTACGATACTCTGGGGAGACGTACCTCTCCAAGCTTTCCAAGATGAGGACCATCCTCCCCCTCTGCAGGGATAAATGCAATGTCCCAAAAGTTTTCTGGAATATAATCCGGGTATTTCAAAGGAATGTTATCACACAAATACTTGAATGCAATCGTCCGAACAGCGGTGTCCGAAGACGTGCACAGCGACACTATAGTGTCCAAAGGTGGGAAACGGCGCAACCCCAGGCGATATAGCAGCTTGGCTATCAATAACCACCAAGTCAGTCGCCTTTGACGGAATCACACTAGAGCAAAGACCGACCAACCTTCTTCTGAGTTACTCCGCCATTTAGACTTTTCGCCCCAATCAAGCATGGGAAGTTGGAGTTGCCGAAAAATGTCTGCTGGCTCGTAAAGTTCTCGAGCGCAATACCGGGGTTTTTTCTTTCCCGCGGGGGGTAACGGTGCGTCTTCCTTGGGGAACGCCGCCGTCGATGCCAGTCTGGCAAGCTCCTCTGTGGTTAAGGTATCCCGCACTTGTACAAGATAGCCCACGAGGTCGGATGTACTCCAATCGCCCGTCTTTACCATCCTACATACATGCAACCTCAACACGGAGCTTAGAAACGCCTACATCGACTTACCGGTCGAAAATAAGCTGGAGATCAACATGCTTGCGAACACCAATATACGAGAGAAGTTTCTCCATCTGACCCTTGATAGGGTGCCCTGAAGAAAATTGTACGAGTGGAAGATCGCTGAATAGCTTCACGTTGGTATTGGAGAAGTACGAAAGTTCGGGAGGTGTTAGGCCACAAGACGTCGGGATACACTTCTTGCCAGCGAACACCTTCTTGGCTGTAGCATGCATCTCATTGGATAGCGAAGACCATACTCGAGATAAAATTGTCAATACACGTTCGGCCCAGTCAATCGACTGGGTGAAGTCGTGATCCGGATTCGCCAACATGACATTGGGTTGCGAGATGTGCTGCAACCAGTCAATGATAGTAAACTCGCACCAATTGAAACTCGTCAATTCGGAAGTGCCGAAATGCTTGGTGATGTTCAAGGGCATGAGAGACACGGGAAGCGGTCCGTCCAACGGGATATGAGTACCAAGGGTCCTGGTATTGATGAAATATTGTACTGATGACAATGGGAGCACTCTTCCATCTGCACTGCTGAGGACAACAGCATTCAACAATTGGACACGGATCTGAGCCATATTGACATCAGTGCTATCTTGCTTGAGGCCGGTCCACCATTTGAGACAAGCAACGAGTTCCTCTTCCGTGAGTGGATGTTGGCGGAGTTCTTGTAGGACATCGATAAATGTTATAGGGGAAAGCAGGCCTTGGGCTTGAAGGGCTTTGATGGCACGAGTGCCTTCCTGAATAACAGATTGCGGCAGAACTGGAAGATGCTTGAGGAATTTCGAGAAGACAGGGTCGAATTCCTTGATATCAGGTGCTCCGCGGATACCAGCGGATGAGAGCAGCCTCAAGGGCAGAGTAGAGCATCCGTAGAATGAAACTTCCAGTAACCGGGATACCTCCGATGAAGGAGTGGAGTGATGGAAGGTGAAGAATTTGAGAACATGGATAAAACGTTGAATGAGCCAATCCTCCAGTTCTTGTGGCGGACGGAAGTCAGGTCTACCATTAGACTTAGCCGCGCCTTCCCACAGATTCTGGATGTTGGAGAGCTCCAACTCGTACGCCGCGCGAGCCAGGAAACCTCCAACATACAGCAATTCTTGATTCCAGACTAAAAGAGGCTCAGCAGGTTGAGGAGGCTCATAAAGGGCTGCTTACCAGAAACATTCTTGTCACTGGGGAGATCAATGTAAGCATACACATGTAAATTAACAACACCTTGCTTACACGAGATCTATCGATTCACGCTCGACAGTCGGAATGAAGCGGGATGCCATGTGGCCGCCAATGCCTGTTGTTTGACCAGTAGCGTGTCCCTAATCAGAAAAATGAGTAAAAAGTAGAGACCACGAAGACGTCGATGCAGACAATGAAAATCCGCGTATGCCCAACCCTAACGCGACGTCAGTCAACAAACAAAACCATTATTTGTATTACAAACCCATTCAAATCCGCGCGTAGACCCTGGAATATGCTTCCGCACGCCACCGGCTGGTTTTTGTCATCCGCAAGACTCTGGTCATACTCGTCTTTCCCGGTCTTCGCACGGAACATCATAAGCCTTAAGAGGAACAAAAGCATCAAAACACCCACATAAATCAAATCATATTTGAGCCGCGCTGGGGGATTCTTCTTTGTAGACCGAAGAAGCTCTGCAGAGAGTTTCTTGTCCACCGCGACGCCCACTTCTGCAGTGAACACGGTGAGAGTCACGTTCATATCATGTAACTCTGTTGGGTCTTTGGGAGGTTGTGGTGGTAACGTTTGGGTCTCAGGCTGTGGCGTCGATTGGCTCGTAAAGGCGGAAACAAGAGAAGTGAAAAAACCAGTCTTGGGCTTGCGAGGCTCCAACTCCAGCAAGGATCGTTTATCCGTCCCAACAGCATATACAGCATGCATGACTTCCGCCTTGATCCTGATGGCTGGGTGATTTATAATGAGGACACATATACAGATGGCCTGGAAGAGCCTCACGATGAGATTGTACACCTTTAATATTCATGATATTTAACTGGCTGGATCGTCTCAATCCTTTGGGAAGGTCAACAGCTTTATCCACGCCAGGAGACTTCTTGATGTGGCCAATGCGATGCTCGTCAAAATACACACCGACATCGGTCAGGTGAACCATAAACGTGATTGAGGATGCAAGGAATCGCATCAGGTCAAACGCAAGGGGTATGGGACTAGCCTCTCTCAGAGTCATCTCAAACGTCGTCCATGGGTCTACAGTCCCTTTCGAAGGGAGATCACCACGACGGACATTCAACTAAAGGGTGAAACCGTGAGGGGAATAATCACTGGAGTCGAAAACTGCGATACCTGGTCCTTGTTTTCCTTCCAGTAGAATTGCATCCCGTGTCCTGAAGCAAAGTTCAAATTGTGACTGTGAACAGACATGGAGATACTCCACCTCCTGAGGACACAAATGGATTCTCAGTCACCGAAAATAAGCTGTAAAACCCTAATAGACCATTTGTCCACTGACGCGTCGCTGAAGAATATATGCGCTCACCAACACCAAACGCGCCAATCTTCTCCTCATCAGGGTTTCCCTCGGCTGCAGCAGTGCCAGGCGCATAAGAAAATGGGTGTTTCAAATAAATTGGAAAACCACCAACCGATCTTGCGTAGACGCGTCCAATCCTCATCTCTAAAAGTGATTCCATTGTTTCTAAACGTCCACTGCACGACCTTTAGAAAAGACGCGTCAACCAAAGAATGTACCAGATGCGCTGATGACACCGAATACTCATACATGGGCAGACTTGAGATTGGGAAGGGGTGGTACATTGGTGGTCCCTTGCTCGCCGTCTTTCCGACGTAGGTATCCAGCAGTCTCGAAGCGAATCTCAACCGTGGAAGACCGAGCATCGTCCGAGTTCTGGAGGAGTTCCCGGAATACTAGGTTCACAAGATGGAAATTGAGAAGAGGCCACCGCGGAAGGCTGCTGGAATCCCTTACCAGTGAACTCGCCAGAGTAGCGTGCAAGCACTTTGTCGATCAATGCACGCTGGTTAACTTCCACGGATTCATCTTTTCCAGTAAGCCACTAGTATTGTAATCGCGTGTGGATTAGAATTCGGAGACAAATGATCTAGGACATACCAATGCGCTACGGTCTTGAGCCATTCGCGGAAAGTTCGTCACTGAGTAAGCTTGGTATGTACTCAATCAAAAAATGTATGGATTGATCAAAGGTTTCAAGTAGCTTATTGAAAGTCTGGTGGCAGGGTTCGTGGCGAGCTCGTAACGCAGTTCAAAGGCTGGAGCGAGTGTTCATAGATTATGTAAGCAAGAAGTTCCACTACACATCGTGTAAGTTGAAACTTGAAGCTGGTAAGATGATATCGGGACTAAGTAGTAGTAAGTTACCTCCCGCTCAAAAGACCTTGTCAATGTCACTGCCCGAAATGGAGGTACTAGCAAACGGACGGAAGTCTCATACAAAGTTGTTCGAATATATTCCGACTTCTCCAACAGGTATCCAAACAGACGTGTTGTTTGCTACATTCAAACTTATCCCTCGGAGCTCTATGACTATTAGTTCATTTAGAACATGGTGCGATGAACATCAGATGTTTCCTTGGGCACATTCCTACCACCGCCCAAGTAAACAGAAGAGGCAAACACGTTGCTGAGTCGGACCGTACATCGCTGCAAGAGTGCAAGCGGCCGCGCGCTAGTAGAGGCTGCACAGTGTCGGACTCGTTTCCCGCTCGAGGCTCGTATTTTTGTCCGCGCAGCATTGAACGAACCACACGCGTAACGCATTATTCAATGGAAGATTCGTACCCTGAGATCAGAGCAAGAACTGTCATCAAAAGAAGGACTGTCATTTCATTCTCCCACTTCGGCGTTTATACGGACAATGGCAAAAGTACTTACCGAGTGGCTGAAACAAATGTCGTGTCGTACCCACCTCACCTGGCGCTGTCATGAGCGACACTACGAGTGACGACGAATCAGAATATCGGAGTCGACAATGTGATCCTGAATCAGACCGATCAACAATGACATTGCTCGACGGACCAGGATGTATCCCATATCCACAGACTGATGCGAACCACGCACTAAAAAGAATATATGAAGATTCCGTGGGTTGTTGCCTCTACTTACGGATATGATGCAATCATGATGAACTAGTGGGATATGCATGAGGATCAAAAGACGGAAAGACGGAAGACAGAATATACGTAGCGGACGGGAATGTAAAACGGACATAATCGACTCAAAAAAGGGCATTGCGCATAGAGTGGGTCTCATCCATGATGGCGTTCATTTGGAATGTATACAGCGGTGGAATGAAGGTGGTGACCAAACACGTATGTATCTAAATCACAACACCGATGGTGTTCACTGCGCACCGCCCGTCAAGGCGACGGCAAACCAACCAAACATCGTCATCAGGAAGCGAACCATCCACGCGGAATCCGCACCAATGCCAAGACCGGGCCGAAGCTGCATCGCGAGTGCGATGTCCAATTCTGGAACAGCAGAACGGTAAGCACGACGGCGTGGGTGCACGAGTGGCTGGGGGGTGGATGTGACGCCCTCGCCCTCGCCCACGGAAAGACCAAGCGCGGGGGCGTCGATTGCACGGACCGACCATGCGGGCCTGGAGATGGAGGAGGAGCACCATTCGCGCATCAGAGGGACACTGCGATCGCCTGTTGGTTGATCAAGCGGGCAAGATCCTGTTATTGGCAAAGGTGGGTCGTCCACATGAGACGGGTCAAACACGTTTTCTTCCAGTGGAAGGTCATGAATCCGTGGAAGAGGTGTCGTATCCAGCGCATCCTGGTATTTCTCGTCGACATCACCCAATTCCGACTCTACGTCGGATACAGCGTCGAAATAGAGGGGGTTGTCTTCCATGTGCACGCCATGCCTTTCAGCAGACCCCTCTTCAGCACCGAGAAGGGGGTCTGTTCCACATAAGAGATGCTTCTCGGGTGTTGCACCCGTTTCTTCCTGGGAGCTTGAGCGCCTCCAGAAACGCGGGAGCAAGTCCCATGCTCTCTTTGAAGCAAGCATCTGGGATCGCAGTGACTTGATGATGTACAGCGTCAACGCAATACATGCGAGGGCCAAGAAAGCAGCTATGCAGGAGAAGGCGAGCACTACAAGCGGGGCAGTGGCTGGTGTGTCTGTCTTGTTGGAGGCATCGTCTGTGTCGGCAGTGTCAACCACGGGTGTCTGGAGGACAGACGTGTCCCCAGGCGATATTTCGAATGAGGCTATGGTTGCCACATTTTCTGGATTGGCGGAGAGACCCTCGATCTGTTGCTTTGGTTTTTGAAACTGTAAGCGAGCAGCATCGAATTTGAGGTCATCTTTGCTGCACGCACGGCAATGTCAGTTGAGCACAAGGGAGATGTGAAGCAAGACTGACCCTGGCAGAATCTGAAATGCGGCCTGGAGTGTTGTCTGAAGGGCAGACGGGGTAGGAGCACTTCGGATGGAAATAGCCGTTGAGCATGTGTCCACAGCATGATGTCCATGAGGACTTACAGCTCAGTGTCTGATAATATTGGGCGACTAGTGACGACCAGCGCAAATAAAGCGACCGAGGTTAATAAAACGATTGTCATGGATCGTTCCAGTGAGCCTGTTTAAAAAATAAAAATCAGTCGACACTGACGACACAGAACAAACTGCCTCGCGGTGGACACGCTGACGTCGCGTACCATTTGTATGGCTGTAATGGTCACGTGAGTCTTGACATTCTGCTTCATCCCAAGCAAGAAGGCCGAATGAATGGCGCGAGGTAGTGCCGCACGCTCGCGACCGTCTTTCTATCCTCCAAATGACCCTGCAACTTACCGTGACTTGCTGTTTTTCGAGGAGAGACTGAAGACCAACGCTGCGCTACTTCAGCGCAGAAAATCGCGGTATCAATGTATGTAGTCTTGCTAATCCTCGGTCCCTGAGCTTACTATTCGGACAGTGTTCCTGCTACACCTAATCCTCGTCATTGCGTTCCTCTTATCCGAAGTCCTGCTACAGACCTCGTTCCTAGACATACCCTATACCTATCTCCTTCGCCGTACTCTCCCAGATGTGTATGGAGCAGTGTCGAGCGTGAAACCACATCCCTATGTTGCGTCTGGTCTGTTGTTCGTTTCCATCACCACCCTCCTCCTCTTCTTTGCCAGTGGCATGTACTCTGAAAAGATTGCCTACGCCAATCGGTATGGGATCACTATACTTGCTCCCATCAAAACGTCCTGATCACGCACCGCTCTCCGAAGTTACGTCCCTCACGCAAACAAGGCATTGCGGTCCTTGAACATATATCTCAACGTCCGCAAGCCATCATTACGGTCCAAGTTTTCCCTAAACCCATTTTCCGTCCTGTTTCCTCGGCCAGAACCGTCACTCGAAACATCGCGTCGGTCCCTGACACGATCATCACCCTCGTCATCGACGGACCGTGGTACGTCTGTACCCATCGCCCCAATCCCCCCTGCAGCCAACCCGCGGGGTGAGCTCATCTTCTCCTCTCGCGTGGACCGATCATTTCGCGAGTCTTATGAACGCTACCGCGCGGCATTTGAGCGGAAGCGACAAGAACGGGAACGATCGGACGCGGTACAAACTTGGTGGGGTTGGCTACGCTTCCAGATGCCATGGAATAGGCAACCCGGCGCCCATCCGATGGGAGAGGCGGCGGCGTCACAGGTGCGCACGGCTTCTCCGTCCACCCGGGGAAGGGGCGCGTTCAGTGCGTTTCCAACGCCCTCATCGTCTAGGCGGTCTAGCCCTATGACAAGAGCCTCGCGGCGAGGCACCCCTGCCGTATGTGCTTGTCATCGTATTCCCCTCACGTTAATGAAAAAGGGATCGTTTTGACAGTTACAGGTCAGCTGACTGGCCTCTGGCAGAGTAGTCTACTAGAAATACAAGTTGCATTTGGCGACGTAGTACAAGTGTAATGATAGAAAGAACTGAAGAGATATCTAGATTATGATCAACCACCTGGCACCTTTGCTCACGTTAATGGTTTGCGGAGTGCCAACTATTCAGGGCGAGAAGCAAACATTAGGTTTCCGATTTTCAAAAAGGCGGCCGCACTGTTGATATTGATGGCAAGGGTTCGATTGTTCATAGACGCATCAAGTGCGGGGGGGAGGAGGACTTGGACATAACCTAGTAAACCGTACTTGTCTACGACTCGGAGCACTTCAAGGCCAGATCGAGCAGTTGATTGAACTTGAGCGGGTCTTGTCGGGTGGTCACTTACATAAGCCTGATCACAAACTTGTTTTGACTCCTCGTCCGACTCGGTTTATGCCCACAACGCCAATTGTCGCGTACGATGCCTTATAGCCACCACTCACATTCAGGTCAGTTCTGCAAGCATGCCTCCGGAACCCTGGAGGGCGTCGTTTTGGAAGCCATCAGACAGGGTTTCCAGGTATATGGCCTCACCGAACATGTCCCGCGATATAGGATAGACGATTTATATCCAGAAGAGGTCCATTCCTTGCCCAAGCCGTGCCCTTGACCGACTCATTTTTTTCGCGTTTAGGCAGGGCTGTCCCCTAATTTCCTGATGCAGCAATTCGTGGACTTCTTGGACGAAGCTCATAGGCTCAGGGCAGCGTATGCGTCCCAGATCACCCTGCTGGTCGGTCTGGAGACCGAGTCCATAACCAACATAGATCTGGAAAACTTGAGTACCCTTCTCGAAGAGCATTCCAGCCGCATTGAATACATCGTTGGCTCGATCCATCACGTCCACGGCATCCCCATCGACTTGGATCACGCCTCGTTCGAAAAGGCGCTGCACGCTTGCACCGTTACAAACGCGGTGGCTGAAATGAATGCCACGGGAAAAGCTTCCATGGACGCATTTCTCTCCACCTACTTCGATGCGCATTACCTATTGTTGACACGTTTTCGCCCGGAGATTATTGGCCATTTCGATATCTGCCGACTCTACCACCCAGAATTGCGTTTCGCCGAATTTCCGAACGCATACGACAAATTAAAAAGAAACGTTAAATTCGCCATCGCATACGGCGCCTTGTTTGAAATCAACGCGGCCGCCTTGAGGAAAAACTGGCAGACTCCGTTTCCCGGAGAGGACGTCGCTCAAGTACGTGGTAACCAAGATCGCCTTGTTTATTTTTATTTCATTCCATTTTCCCCGACCTCATGGATGCTCATAGTTGATTCTTGATCTGGGTGGCCGCTTCGCCCTCTCCGACGACAGCCATGGACCTCACCGCGTGGGAGAAAATTATGCCCGCGTGCGAGACTACCTGTATCGGCTGGGCGTCAAGGAGCTGTGGTATTTGACCCGCGCGTCCAACGGCGGCACGTTTGAACGGGGTCTTTCAGGGACCCGTGTCACTGGCGACTGGTGGGAGCATGACTTTTGGAAACGCTGCGCCTCATCTGTAGCCATTTGACTGTACGAAGCACACGGATGAACTTGTCAAGGTAGAGCCTGTTCCCCGCCTGGTCGGACAGCCGACCTAGCTGTATTTCATACGACGGATCATGGTCTTTTTGCTTATTTTTAAATACTTTCACGAGATCGTGTATGTATGAGGGTCATGTGTCTCCATTGTGGGCTATTACGGCGAACTTTGGATGGTGGTCGCCCCATCTGCGCCCTCTTTCCGCAGCTGGAGTGATGGCCCTTCATACGCTGTGGTCGCTGCTGCGAGCGGTTATGAGTGATTTCGGGTGGAACCAAGAGGGTTGTGTGAACGAGTCTTGTTATGGTTTGGCGGCACTTTGGTTCGGTGCGATACTCGTTCGGTCATCCCCTTGGACACAAGACGTAAAATGACATGCCGCATCAATAACGATGCAGCGGCGCACACGTCTTGACCATGCTTTCATCGATGTTCCTTCCTTACTAACCTCGCACTTTGCCCCACCACCATTTGTCTCCATGTAGAACAAAAAAGGTTGGATTTTGTTTTTTTTCAATGCTGTGCGCCATCGCTACGTTAAATCGAGTAGGATCCGGGGAGGGTGGCATGGCGTAAGGACGTCGTTCCCATTTTGAAAGAGCCGACTCCGCGATGGCACTTGTGACCGTTCTGCATGACAGGGTCATATGCGTTTATGGTTTTCTCCCCTACTTCCCCCCTTGCGAGTCTCTGAGTCTAAAAGTGGGTCGTGGATCTGGGGGTATTTCACTCATCTGATCAGTGTATGATCGACCTGCTGCCGTTGCAAAAAGAAGAGCCGCCCTGACCCGTTGTCCACCCAATTTGACTTGCACCCCGCACGCTACGCAGACACGCGCACATACAGCTCCTTCTCTCAGCAGGGTTGGTGGTATTCGAGATCATAACTCCCAGATTCCCTCGAATCCAGATGCACGGGGGAGAGTTATATAGCTGGGGTCAAGAAACGACAAGGAACATCTTCCCTCCACAAACTCGCCAGTCAGGTTTCCTCCTTTTTCTTTGTCTCTCATCCTCTCCTCTACGCTGCACACGGTCCACGGACGCGACGTCTACTTTACTATCGTACTGTCCTAATCTATTCTAATCGCGTGAGCGTTATTCCCTTGCGTATGGTTGGTTGTTCTGACCCGAGTCGTGGACAGGTTTTGCTGTATTGCCATTATATTTCTTAAAGAATGTGCTACCGCGAAACGCAGTGCCTCGAGTACTCCTGCGGACACCAGGAGCCACGTACTGACAGCAAGGTGGTGTGACTACGTGGATTAACACGTCACTGGACTGATGTACAGTCAGGTCGATTGCGGGTCCAATCGGTGTCGGTACAGCGCACAGCATATCCGTCCTTGTACGCTGGCATGTACGACGACGTGCTCGCAATGGTCTGTTTGTGCGTTTATTTGGGGATCCTTGTGTGACTGACGTCATACATGGTAGGCTGGGCAAGGCCCAACCAAAAGTCACCCAAAGAAGTGATTCCAAGTGCCCTGGCTGCTTGAGACGGTTGGGGATGTCTGCATAAACATCTGTGTGTCCCTTCGCCATTCGTCGTTATTCTACCTATTCGTGCCCCGGCATATATTCTATGTTAATGGTGTATGTTATTCGTTCCCATATCCCAGCACTGGGTGTGGGTGATGTCCGGTCCGATGATGGCTTGATGTTAGGGTTTTCATCCTTCCACGCCGCGCGTTGACAACGAGGAAGCAAGGGCGGGGTGAACGTGAACGGGTCAAAGTCAGGTTGAGGGCACATGGCAGAGTTCCGCCCGAGTGATTTTGAGTCCAACGTCGTGTGACCAGTTGAGTCAGGGGCTAATTTACTGTAAATGTAAATGTACTTGATTCGTCCTTCACCAGATCGACCCATGACCGTCATGTCCCCACCTACTCCGGACTCGCCGTATGCGCAGGCAATTTTCCTCCGCACACTGCCTGCCATCAGAGCACGCTGCACTAGAGTACATGACCTCGCGGAAAAGGGTGCACTCCACTACTTTGATTACCACCCCGAAAAGCTGCTCGATGTGATTGCCTTTTGTGCCTCCATCATGCAGGTGCGCATGTCTCTCCTCGCCGGCATTGGCCTTGATCACTTTCATTAGAGAGACTTTCCAGACGCATTCCATACGGCAAGTGTCAAACCCTCTCCCCAGCCGCGGATCCGTCGCCACCTTATGCTGACGTTGTGCTAGATCCCGCCTCATGGCAGATGGCGCCATCTCGACGCAGGCCAACCTCGCATCCTGCCCCTGCTCGAGTCCTGGTCTGCAGACGGCATCGACGCCACCGAGCAGTCCAAGCGCCTCCTCGATCTCTTCCTCGTCTCCGTCCTCCTCGACGCCGGCGCGGGTAACACATGGGAATACACAGAACCCGGAACCGGTCGCGTGTTTTCACGCTCGGAGGGTCTCGGCGTCGCGAGTGTCCACATGTTCTCCGCCGGTCTGTTCTCGGGCTCTGTCTCGCAGCCCTATCGCGTCGACGGTACGTTCCCTCTCATGCCTGTTTTGATTGATCGTCTTTGCACGAGCTAACCATGACCAAAAAAACGATCGCGGGATCAAAAAATAAACACTAAAAAATATATGATATGTACTCGAAAAACAGCCAAAGGACTCGCTCGTATCACCGTCGATCAAGTGTCCAAGGCGATGCAAGTCAGCCCCTCAAACCCCATGGTCGGACTGACCGGCCGAACTGAACTTCTCGTCCGCCTTGCCACCGCCCTCACATCCAACCCCCAGTTTTTCGGACCGGACGCCCGACCGGGTAACTTGCTCGGTAAGTCCGCCCCTTCTGCTCGGCTTTATGGCGTCCGTCCTATTGCCTCGCGTTCGCGTCCACCGAACACGATTCAATGTCTACGTATAGATTACCTCGCAACGCAGGCCACCTCGGACGGTCCGGCTCGACACGTCCCCATCGCCGCCCTCTGGTCCCTCCTCATCGACGGCCTCTCCCACATCTGGCCGTCCAGACTCTCGTTGGGCGGTCTCCCACTCGGAGATGTCTGGCCCTGCCCAACTCTCCTCGCCCACCGAGACCAAGACCAAACGACATCTGAAGTAGAACCAGAGGCTCTGGTCCCCTTTCACAAGCTCACAGGATGGCTCACTTACAGCCTCATCGAGCCCATTCAGAAACTGCTCGGGTGGTCGTTTGACGGGCTAGACGACCTGACTGGGCTCCCAGAGTACCGCAACGGTGCGTGCACCTGTTCCCGGCTCGTCCCGCTGATCCGAATGCGCGCAAGGCGGCCTCTTGATCGACCTCGGCGTGCTGACACTGCGCCCCGGTGTCCTCGCCCCGACCGATTTTCCGGATGGGAGCAGCATCCCGCGCTTACCGCCCTCTCATCCAGCCGTCGTCGAGTGGCGCGCCATGACTGTGATCGAATTGTCCGTCTCGTCTCATGCAGTGTTGCGTTTTGCTCAACTTTTTCCCTCGTTCTTCAGAGACCGCATCGCTCAAGGTCTTCGAGACAAGTTCAACCTCTCCCGTGAATCGCTTACTTTGGCCCAAGTCTTGGAAAGTGCGACCTGGAAAGGTGGTCGGGAGGTGGCGAAACAGCGGCGCCCAGACACGGGCGGTCCGCCCATCGATATCATCAGCGACGGGACTGTCTTTTAGGGCTGAGAGGGAAAAGGGGGAAAACGTCATTGTATTGTGTATGTACAGTAAACGTGCAAGTCGGAAGAATATCCAAACTCTATTTATGAACGGGCACAGTTTCCGTCAATGACGTTTAAGTTCCTTTGCGAGACGATAGCAGAGAATAAACGCCACAACAGCGGCGATGCCTCCCAACCTAAACAAGAAACACAACCGGTGGTTGAGAAAATAGCAAATCAAAAATAAACAAAGGAAACGAACCGAAAGATGATGACAGTCGAATTGGGCCGTGCGTCGTCTGAGCGGGTCAACAACCGTCCGACAGCATCGCCTTGTGTATTGGCAGCGTGGTGGCCAAGCAGGACAGGCTTTTTGGGATCGACGAGGGCAAAGATAATCGATGCAAGACCCGTCACAAGGAACTGGGGAACGACGATAAACATGTTGTGAATGCCCTGGAGACATCCAGTGCCAGGGTTCACACACAGGGAAGGGTATGCGTGAGTGACAAGGTCCGAACAACAAGATGGCCACGCACAATGATGGCACCAGCCTGCGCACTCAGACAGACAGACTTGCTTCCGGACCCTGACAACGACGTCACCGCATTCCCTTGTGCATCAGCCTCAGAGGGTGGCGGAGAAGGAATAATATCAATCCGGCTGACGCGTGCCCGCGCGTTTCCAAACCCACTGATCCTCGTCCGAGGATCGTGCTCGTCGTCATGATCAAACGATGGGACTCTGGAAACTGATGGGCTCTGACCGTCAACGGAAAGATGGGGATGGCTCTTGGCATATTCATCCTCCTCGTCCTCAACATCGGCTTGGAAAAGCGTCTGGGTCTCTTCTTCGTCTGCGTTGTGTTCAACGTCATCGCGTGGACGGATCACGCGTGTCGAACGCGTGTCAGCGAGATGGATTGACCCCGCATCGTCTGAGGCAGGGTGGGATAGTATTGCCTCCCCGAGCTAAAAATGTCATTGGGGTATGGGGTAAGAGCCGCAGGTCTCGTTTCCCAGATCTCTACTTACCAAAGCAAAAGGCGCCCACTGCGTAATTGCCCAACAGAACCCGGTGACGGACATAATCAAGGTTGCACCAGATACGGTGGACGTGACGCTATATTTCAAATATGGAGAGCAGAAACAAATAGATCAGCTGTCCAGAGATCACCGCTGATGTGAACAACACAGAAGAGGACGAGTAGCGGACGTACAATGTGGCAGCCATACACACCGCAAAAATAAAGTGGGACAATGCCCACAAACTGGCCAAATGCACCCGAACACGTTCAAACCACGTCTTCCGCTTTGGTTGAAGGGGGCTGGAAGCATGCTTCGCATTCTGTGGGACAACCAAGGAGGGCATGATGACGTTGGCTGCCAGAGACACCAAAGCACTGTAAAACAAGGCGCGCGTCCCGAGCCTCGTAGCTTCTGCATCAAGGGTAATGGCAGCGTCTATGTTTTCTGGGATAGGCGAAGATTTCTTGTGAAGCTCGCCAATGTATACTGTGGAGTAGAACAGCACAGGAAACCATCCAAGCCACGCACTAGCGACCATCAGGTCCGGAAATGAGCTAAGAACGTAAAACGCACAAAAATTGGATCCAACACTATGTACACAAGTTATTGTAGGTTTCAAAAGCAAGAGGGAAGAACGTACGATCTGTCGAATAACATTAGGCAACCTCGCAAGAGTTTCTTGTATTTCCTTCAACTCTTGTACAAGTCCTTTGGGGGCACTTCTGGGAAAACATGAGTGGAATGTTTACAGCATTCATATGAGAGGTCCCGTACAACGAGCTAAGCAAAACACGCTCCTTTACACGAAAACATACCCACGCCTGGGTGACGAACAAGAGAAACGCAGCAATAACGGAGAGGACCTCCAACTGTACACTCCCAAGGAAGGGGAAAATAAGAGGGAGATCGAGATTTCCTCTGCGATTGGGGTCAGGGAAAATGAGCGTTCGGCAGCCAAAGGTGATGTAGGCCTACACGAAGAACCCAGCAACACTTCCGACGGCAAGCATGCATGCTGCCCACGCATTGCCCGCAGGTTGTTTGGCAGTAGGTATAGTGTCCACCAATAGTGCACGATCGAGAGCTTGAACTAGAGAAAGAGCTCAGATCCATCCGACAAGTGTCCGATTTGCACACGGACCAGCATTAATGCAAAAATCTATACAGTAGATGGAAAGGATGGCAAGCCAGATGGTAAGAGTGTCATTCTGCTACGGGTAAGCCAACTTTGTCACAGCAAGCGTAGAAGGAGATAACTCACTGAGGGTGAGTTGGGTGAAGTGAACATTGTCGCGAATGGTCTAGTGAACCCGAGAAGGATTGTGGCAAACCCACACAATGCGGCACAGACCATGATATAGGGTCGCCGCCTCCCAAACCGGGATTTGGAATTGTCAGCGAGGATACCTGTTCAGCGCGGAGTCAAAACTTGGTCTAGGACGGAATGGTCGAGACGAGCCTATGATGGGCTGTACGATGAGACCAGAGAGTGGCCCTGCGAGGAAGACGATAGCCATGAGGGATTTGGAGAGGCCGAGTGCGAGCAAGTATGGTGAGGCTGTAGCAACATTAGTAGCTATTGAGATGAGTTGGAAGCACTTGACCATAGGACATTTCCACCGACCAGAGCATTTGTACGCCGAAAAGACCCACAGTGAGCGATGGTAAGCGCGACCAAGCTGGGCCAACAACGTGGGGAACACCAACCCAGCGGCGACCATCGTCCTCAGACTCGTCGGCGACGGGTACGGTAGAGAACGCAGTCATTAATGGTTTTTGGCCAACGTTGAGACGTGGGGAAACGTCACATCTTGTCACACGCGGTACATGCCGAAAACAGATGTGCGGGACGGTAGTTGCGAAACCAGTCATGGATTCTTTCGTATCGTCGGATATCCATTGCCATTAGCTACTATACTCTGTACTACAGTGTAATTTGATGTCTCTTGATGACATCCTCATAGAACATGACAATCACATCCATAACATAGCTGTCAACTTCGCCTTCCTGCATTAATGGAACAAGGGTGAACTTGGACTCTTTGTACGCAGCCTTGTGAATCTTGGTGTCTTGCAAGTGATTGACCTCTCTTCGGAAGCCCTGCAGCACTTTGAAGCCAATCAGAGCAAAGCGATAGCAGTTCGCTCTACCAAGTGTGTTAGTGAATTAGGATTTGGTAAGCGATGTGATACCTGAATGCAGTGTAATCACGTCCACAAACAATGGACGTATACCGCATGAGGCTAAGGACTGCGAGAAGCGATGGTACTGCATCTGGGAGCCACTTGATGGTCTGCAGTACCACTGCAGATTGGAGGTATGGTGTGTCACCTTCAGGGTGAAAGATGACCTCGTCCTGTGCAAGTCCTGACCACTTGCTAGTGGCTCTTTCTGGGTTCACGTTTCGTTGCACAACAACAAAATTTGTATGGCTGCAAAGTTATATAAATGATAATCACATAAACCCTAAACAACAATTGACTCACTTTGTGTCTGCATTGAACACTTCCAGCTTCAAGAATTCATGCTGGTAAGATTCAAGGAGGCATTTGAGACGAGTAGCCGACCGGACTGTGAGGTTGGGTAGGCTTGGAGGTGTCAACAGGAGCTTATTCCAACCATCCATTGTTGTCAACACTTTTGAGTGAGGGGCATGATCAAAGAGATTGAACGCAGCTGCCTGTCTCTCAGCAGGGGTCTCCAGTTCTGTCTGTCTGAGAAATCCCAATAGCTTAGAGGAAATGATTAGACCATATAAGTACAAGAAATAATTTATCTTACCCAGCTTAATGAAAGCGTTGACACAATTTTTGGCTGCTGGTCATCCTTATTGGACTGATTGTAACTCAGTTGTACATATAAAGATATAAGGTTCAATCTTGGTCACTCACCATGGCAGGCTGGAAGATCTCATGGTGGGTCTGATGTGGTGGTGGTGGTGAATAAAGAATGGGGAAACTATGGTTGGATTCCAAACGTTGGGATACCATGGTGGTTGACCTGATCTACAATATGTATCTTAGGGGTAGTGCTTATTTTTTATTTTCTAAATAGGTCCAAACAGGTGGATTATAAGCGGATGGATTGTGGAATACAATGCAGGCCATACTCTATCATCATGAGTATGTACATAGGAGAGCGCACACAAGTACATTGTACCTAGGTGGTATAGTAAAATATCAAAGAACTAAGGGATTGGAGTAATTGGCAAATGAAGCGGGCAACAAGGATCCCAGATAATGAGCGCAATTACAGATAAACCAAATGATGATATTCAAGGTGAGCTTCTCTCTCCGAACGTCATCACACTTCATACAGCCGAACCACTTGAGGAGGGGGAGGGTATCCACCAGGGGATCATGAGGAGCCAGCACAGCAGCACCCGGCGGCGGCGCGTCAATGTTGTGACCTTGGTCGTCTTATTCTCCATGATCCAGTGCCTCCTTCGCCATCAGTCCTTGCCTGTCCGCGTTTTGGAACATGTTCCTAGAGGGTGCATACGACTCGGAGCCGTAGTTGGAATTGTTAGCCAGCTCTTGTTGTCGAAGTCGTCCAAGCAGAAGGATTTGCGGTCATTATATTCACCATCGTAGAGATCCCCGCCCTAGAACGACCATGCGTTGGATACGATGAGGATGTGTGCTTGAGAAGGTGCTTGGTTGTACGGATCTGCGGAGTTATTGTCATGCGCCTCTGAGGTGAGCCTCCTCCACCACTCACACTACGCATTCGCTGACCTCTCCTGACGCTCCTCGCACCTGTTACGAGGGTCCTTGTCGTGCCCTGACGCTTTCGATGTGTCCGCTTCGACTTCCTGCGCGGTCAGCGCGCCGCGAGCCATCTCAGGCGAGTACCGTTCAACCTGTCGCTCTGGCCGTTCGCAGACTCGTTCTGACACGTTTAACGGTTCCTTGAGACGCGTTCGAGGGTCGTCGTCGCCTTCTGCTGCCAGCGACTCATCCGGTTCGGCGCTCGTGCAAGACTCTGCAGTGCTCGCACATCCGGTCTACTCCCGCGTGCGGGGAGTTCGTTCGACGTTCTGCGGCCTCGTCTGGTGGTTCTGGCGGTTCTAGCAGGTCTAGGGACGCTAGAGGTAAGTCATCGCCATCGGTGGGAAGGTCGTCGATCGGTGGCGTGCAATTGCGCTCCTCAAGCGGCCGTTCGTGTGGAGTGCACGACCCGTCCGCTCTACATTGTCATCTCGACTCCCTGGATTGCCACTGTGGCTGCGTGGCGTTCGTCGGCGCTGTCTCCGGCTGCCTTCCCTCTTGACTACTGGCTCCCTGGGTTTCCTCCCTACACTCGTGTACCTTGTGCCCGGGTTTGCCGGGCTTCGGACGGTTGCTGTCGGTAGTATGAACAGGCAGGTGCAAGCCGGTGATGAGAATGGGATGCTGCACGCTGGGAAGTTGCGAATGGGTGCAAACAGGTGTATCAGTGGGTGTGGGAGATGGGACGACGAGATCGTGATAGAGACGACATTGTGGTGGTAAGATTAGCGGGAGCGTGGGGGCTAGTAAATGCAAGGTCGACGTTATCTCTGAAAGTACTGCCAGTCAGTGGGTGTACGCCATATGTCCGACTCCGTGCTTGTAAGTATCCGGATTGATCCAAGTTCTAGTCTTCTCGCGGAAGAATCATCGAGATATTCGAATGCTTACTCTGCCATCTCAATCGTGCCGTGCGCGTCTTAGAGTTTTGTGACGAGTTTTAGCGGACCTCGACCGCTGGGTAGTGCAAGAAAGAGGGAGATCCCGCGTGCCACGGTTTGGCTCGATGGGCAGTAGCGTCAATGACAAGAGTTAGCGTTGCCGTTGTTGTGCGTCATGTGACTTCAAGTATGTGACTAGGGAATTTGTAAGACCTTACTCTTGACAGAATGCTGGTCTGCACCAGACGGTGGATAAATGCTGGCCCAAGACGCGCCTTTCATCTCGCTTTGCCCCAGCGGAGAGAGCAATTTGACCCAACGACCGTAGAGCGGATCTCGGAGGACGTCGATGTCTGTATCGTCGGAGCGGGTCCTGCTGGTCTCAGTGCTGCTATACGTCTCAAGCAGCTCGAGCAAGAAAAGGGAAAGGAATTCCGAGTCGTCGTCCTCGAAAAGGGTAGCGAAGTTGGTTCGTCGAATCCTACTCATCGTCTTCTCCACTGACGGCTGTTTCACACAGGATCGCATATTCTCTCCGGGGCTGTCATAGAACCTCGCGCTCTCAACGAACTGCTTCCAAGCTGGTCCTCGAGAGTTGACCATCCTCTCAAACAACCCGCGACGTCTTCTACTATGCGATTCCTCACCAAGAAATACTCCTTTCCTATACCACACCCACCCCAGATGTCCAACGATGGCAATTATATCACCTCCCTTTCCCAGTTTACTGCTTGGCTGGGTACCATTGCTGAGGAGCTGGGCGTCGAGGTCTATCCTGGATTCGCCGGTGCCGGTCTTGTATATAGCGAGGACGGCAATTGTGTCGCTGGCGTACGGACCAACGAAGTCGGTCTCGATAAGCAAGGTCGTATGAAGGATACATTCGAACCAGGAATGGAATTCCGCGCAAAGGTCACGCTCATCGCCGAAGGTGCGCATGGATCGTTGTCAAAGGAGCTCATCCACAAATTCGACCTACGCAAGGATGCTGATCCACAGACGTATGGCATCGGTCTGAAGGAGGTCTGGCGCGTCGACCCAAGTCAATATCGACCCGGTGAGGTCGTGCACACCATGGGCTGGCCACTCGACTACTTGACATATGGGGGAGGATGGGTATATCATATGGCAGATGGTCTGGTCAGCCTTGGTCTGGTCATTGGTCTCGACTATGCAAACCCATATCTCAGTCCGTATAGAGAGTTACAGGTGAGGGTACATGCAGCCTTGTTCTACGCGGGTAGCTGACACTGCTTGTAGCGTATGAAACACCACCCCTACTTCGCTACCCTCCTTTCTGGTTCCTCGACCCGGATTACTTATGGCGCTCGCTCGTTGAACGAAGGCGGCTTACAATCCGTTCCCAAACTTCACTTCCCAGGTGGTGCCTTGATCGGATGTTCTGCCGGGTTTGTCAACATTGCGAAAATCAAGGGTACTCACAATGCCATGAAGACTGGCATGCTCGCAGCCGAAGCAGCTGCAGACGTGCTCACAGAATCAGAGTCATCGGGAGCTAATTCCGACGTCCCGAGTGACATGAGCAAGTATGACGCCGCGGTCCGAAATAGTTGGGTGTGGTCAGATCTCAACGAAGTGCGGAATTTACGCGCCAGTTTTAACACACCGTTGGGCATATGGGGTGGTATAGCTTATTCGGGGGTGGATTCGCTCTTCCTCAAGGGTCGCACGCCGTGGACGTTCCGTAACAAGGCACGGAGCCTGGATGCTGAGCATACCTCGACAGCCAGTCATTTCAAGCCCATCGATTATCCTCCACCTCAACCACCGCTATCCACCGATCTATTGACATCATTGACACTCACGGGAACTAATCACGCCGAGGACCAGCCTATCCATTTACGTGTTCGCAAGGACAGTATAGAAGACTTGGCTCTGAGGAGAGACCACGTACGTCGCAACGTCGGCGAGTATGCAGGTTTGCTTCAGCGTGCGTGTCCGGCGGGTGTCTACGAGTACATCGAGGATGAGGCGGTATCTAAGGAAGAAGGATGGGATGGCAAGAAGCTGGTGATCAACTCACAGGTGAGCGGCTTGAATTAAACTTTCGACATACCTGGAAGGGATTGACCACTGTGCGTCTTCGCCATTTGCAGAACTGTATTCATTGCAAGCTGTGTGATATCAAGGTTCCTACTCAGGATATAACCTGGACGGTGCCTGAAGGTGGTGGCGGACCTAAGTACAGTACGTTCGACTTGTCCCTTGTCATTCCGAACGAAACTAAGCCATGTCACCGTAGCCATCACCTAATTCTCGTGTGGTACACAAGGCTTGACTTTTTAGACAAGATGGACCCCACGGTGTTGCACATGATACCATGCGGCTGATCCATCCAACATTGCTTTGAAACGTTGGATAGTTCTTTATATTTCCAATATCTCAATGGGTTTGTGGGGCGAGAGCCGATTTCGCAGTTTTGCCACCTTTTGGCACACGTTTTAGATCCTTGACATTGGCGTGTTTAGGAAATTGACAGCACCCGACGCTGACTCGGACCGTAAGTAGCGGCGTTGATGTCTAAATTTGGCCCATGAAACGTACACATTTGGAGAGGTGGATTGTGGCAGTGCCAGCAAAGTATTTAAGCCGAGAACGTTGTTCGGATCTGAGCTTAACTTTGTACGGTCTCGAGCCAACAAGATGAGCTCAGGT
This sequence comes from Xerocomus brunneocitrinus, assembly GCA_038093375.1. Classification (NCBI taxonomy): domain Eukaryota; kingdom Fungi; phylum Basidiomycota; class Agaricomycetes; order Boletales; family Boletaceae; genus Xerocomus; species Xerocomus brunneocitrinus. Next base: position 8,076 of record JBBPSB010000106.1, on the reverse strand, counting down.
CATTACAAGGAGTACGATCCAGAGCCCGGCTTCGAAGGGCACAACGGCCATGAACGCGTCGGCCTTCTCTCTGACTCGCAGCAAGCACTCCCACTCATTGTCATGAGCCACGACGATGGCCGCCATTTGACAGTGAGCAGCGGAGTAAGCGCGCCAAGGTACACGTTGAAACACCTGCTGGCCTCCTTTGTAGGGGGCCTCGCTGCCTGTCTTGCTGTCCAACTTTCGTTGTTCGGCATAAGGTGCTACTCTTTCAACAAGCAGACACAAAGTAACAGCAATGGTGCAGAGAGAGTCGACGTCTATGCTCCTCCTTGGGTTGGCTCTACCACCGTCCACAACTATCCGCCTCCGTCTCCCACCAATGACTTCCCCGAGTTATTCCCCACCAAGTACGCTTCTTTCGTCCTTTGACGTGGGCCTTTATCGCTGACACATGTGTTTTTCCTTTCTCTTTGCGTAATTTGACAGTGTCGGATACCCAGGAGGAACCCCGACTGGCGCAGAACCAGGCATCATCGCTACCGCACCTTTCCAGCCTTTGCAAACAGGCGCTGCACAACTCGTTGCACCTGCATATGCCTCGTTTCCAGACCCTCCAACCAAGCCCCCGAGCCCGATACCCAACGACCGTCCGTTTAACCTCTTCCGCTCTTGGGGCAATCTGTCACCTTGGTACAGCGTCCCACGTGGCGCATTTGGGATCGACGAAGGTGCAGAACCGCCTGCGGAATGTAAAGTGAAAGGTTTGCATCTCCTGCATCGTCACGGAGCGCGATACCCTACCGGTATGTTTGATTTTCGTTTTGCGTTACTGGAGATCGGGGCAGGTTCTGACCAAGCATGATTCTAATTTATTTACAGGCTATGATGCAGGACCGGCTGGCCTGGCTCAAAAACTGCACGAGAGTGCTGAACAATGGGATGCTACGGGAAGATTGGCGTTTTTGAATGATTGGTAGGTGGTGACGTGTCCCCGTGAATCATTGGCGTTGACAGTGTGCCACAAATAGGACATACAAGCTTGGTGAAGAAGGTTGAGCTTCTATTTTATTTTTCCGTTTTCTATGCCCTAACTTGCATCCTTTTGTCAAACCCGCTGCTGGCTTGTTCATCTCCCCCGCAACTTATGATTTTCGTCGTGGCCCATGTCCGATAATGCAGTGTTGACACCATTCGGAAGACAACAATTGTGTGAGTACTCATCTCCAATGGCTCTTCGCTCCCCTCTATATCTCTTATTCTAATTTTCCTTGGCATACTTTATTTTATAATCTTTCCATTGTTTTCGAAACGCTCGTTCGTTGATTGACAATGCACCTCTGCAGATGACCTCGGAGTCGCAATGAGACTGAAATATGGGTTCTTGTTGGAGGTTTGCTGCTCCCTCGCGGACGGGAATGATAATATGCTGAGTGTAGTCATAGGATTTCACAGAAAAGGATAAGTTACCCGTATTCAGGACCGAGTCTCAGTGAGTCATAACTTCTCGTCTTGGTTGATGGATCCGATTTGTCGTTTCTGTTCATTTATACCTGACTGAACAACATTGCTCATGGAACATTTGTGCAACAGAGATCGTATGCTTGCTTCTGCGGTTAATTTCGCCCTGGGCTTCTTTGGCTGGCCTCTTGACGGAAAATACGAGCAAGTTATAACGATAGAGGCATCCGACGTAGGTTCCCCACCCATTTCCTCGTGCATGTTTCTCAGACCTCTTTTCTCAGTTCAATAACACGCTCGCTCCCTACGATACTTGCCCCAACGCCAACGTCCAAGACAAATCCGTCCGGTCCCCCACTTATGTCAAGGAATGGACCGCTATTTATCTTAAGGAAGCACAGAAGCGCCTGCAGGCTGACTTTAAGCCCACCGATGGAGGTCAGGGATTCAACTTGGAGATTGAGGATGTGTATAAAATGCAGTATATGTGTGCATACGAGGTAGCGTATCCTGGTCCTTTTTATTTGGTATTGCGGCAGCTGATGGTTGCACTGAAGACTGTCGCACTTGGTTATTCTAAATTCTGCGAGCTGTTCACGGAGGATGAATGGGAAGGGTTCAATTACTCGTCAGTGCTTGTTCTTCCCCGACAGTCGCGCTCTCATGGCTCGTCTCGTTTAGCCTCGACTTAATTTTCTGGTACGATTCCTCGTTTGGTTCGCCTGTAGCCCGTGTGCAAGGGTTGGGGTACATCCAAGAACTCGTGTCGCGACTTACACACACACCGATCGAGGTTTACAACTCCAGCACCAACGCGACATTGCACGCTGATGGTCGTATTTGGCCACTTGATGACGTCCTGTATGTAGACGCCACACACGAAGTCGTCGTTTTGAACAGTAGGTCACATTTTCGTATGAAGGTTGATGATTCTAAATGCGATCGTAAACAGTCCTTACTGCGTTGAACTTGACGACGCTCGCTACGTCAGGTCCCCTTCCAGCTGACCACATCCCAACGAACCGCTCCTTTAGATCAGCTGATATCGCGCCATTTGCTACGAATGTCCAGTTCCAACGTCGGTCTATTCTCCTCCATAGTGTATTTACCAGTGCTGACACACAAGGCTCTGCTCGCCTCCAGTTCTCTCGTGTTCCGACTCTTCTGGACAATCGGACAACGATGATACGGAGGCGTCGCATATTCGTATCGTGGTCAACGATGGCCCTGTCCCGCTTACTGGAATCCAAGGGTGCCCACCCTCGTCCTCTGGGATCTGCCCACTTGCGACGTTCATTGAGGCCCAAAAGACGACGATTCAAGAGGTTGACTGGTATTGGGGATGTCATGGGGACTGGGAGGTGCCAGCAGGAAGCGCCTGGGAGACGGTCGGGGGTTGGTATCCGGCTCAGTGAGTGATATATGAGCATGAGTATATAATTGTGAGCTGCTTGTTTTGGACAATAGAGGCCGTGCCGATGTTTTTATTCTTCGATCAAGAACTACCTTGAATGCCAACAGTCATTAGATCAGTTAATCATAAGTAACTGGATGCATTTACAATTTCTTAAGCAAAATGTTCGATATCAATGCTGTCCGAATTCGTGTCGAGAATGGTATTGGGTGCCAGATTTCGCCCATCCACCCCCCGCCAAATAGCATCTGGGCACTCTAGCGACTCCAGCCACTCCGCAGCGCAATATTTTACCCTTCGATACGGCCATTCCTCCAACTTTAACGACCCGTCTTCACCGGATCTGGTTACCGTCCAGACGCACTCGTTAATCTGCACAACGCGAACATTTGGGAACCCGTGTTCAACAAACCTCACAGAATTCAGGTTCGTCTTGTTCATGATCCCGATGTACCGCAACTCTAGTGGCATACCCGTGCGGAGTTGCTACCGCACAACGGCACATCAGACCAGCCCAAAACAAGTCAGAAAGGGACGCACGTTCATAAACACCATCAGGTCTTCCCTCCATACCGGCGACATATCAAGCGTCAGCGCGCGTACTGTCTTTGGGACCAACCACCCCGCCAGTGACGGAGACAAATTCCTCGGATATGTGATCCTCAAACTAGTCAACTTGGACAATGACGGAAGCACGCCCCATGCCGAGGCGTCGAACCCAATCCGATGGACATCCGACGATGGAACAATCAGGTGATAAGTTCGTAACTCCGTTCGCTCGCGGAGAAAGTCGGAAATCGCAGGACAGAGCTCGCCATCTGCAATGTGTCGAGACAGAGCGGTAATGTTGAGTGAGAAATGGCGGAGGAACGGGAGGTCCGTGCGGTGTTGTCGGAACAATGCCGAAGGCGTGCATCCAAGCGTTCCCGAAAGCATCAGAGACTCGAGTTGGTGGCCATTGGCAAGAATCTCAGAGAAAGCTTGCGTATCTGCTGAAAAACAGCCCTGGAACTCGATTTGGGTCAGGTGGTGCACAGAGATAGCTTCCGCAGGAAAGCACCAGCGCGGATTGGTGATAGACAAAGAACGAAGGGTGTCGCGACTCTGGGCCAGAAACGTATGAATGGACGGACTGCTACCAATGCCACCATCCGAGCTAATTGAAAAATGTGTAAGGTGTTTGAAGACAGGCACTTGAATGTCAACATTGTGACCAGCCACTCTGAGATGCCTTTAGTCAAACGGACATGTAAATGAAAAGTGAATCATACATGAGGGATAGGCGTTGCAACCGTGGATTATGAGAGCGGACTGTCTGCAACGTGGGTGTGATCAGCTCAGTGCTGCCAGAGAAATGTACGTTGCGGAGGTTCAACAACTTGGGAAGTGCGTTTATGAGGATGCCTGAAATAACGCTTAATCGCATCAAGCGTGCAGTGGAGGGATAGGCATACCGATTTGAAACGCCAATGACTGCGTGAAATCGTACGGGACAGCAAAGACACTCAAGCTCCTGACTTGGGCAGCGAAATGTGGGTCGACCAACATCCTTGTAAGGATATCCGCGCTTCGCTGGTAATGCCATATATCACTCTCTCGATCAACATTTCCCTGTGTGCTGTCTGAATCCCCGGGCATAATAGCGGTAAGATGAAGGTCAATGTCGCGAAACAGCAGCTGACTGGCAATGCGCGAAAGTGCATTTGGGACGAGGAGTAGCGACTTGAGGTCGCGTCTAGGTAGGAAGAGAGCAATCACCCGCCATACTTCCGCCGAGAAGCGAGGCGGGCAATCGGGCTCTCTGAGAAGCTGTAATACGGATGAACAATGTCCTTCCCGTGAACTAAGATGCGTACCATCTCAGGACGGAGATGTTGGGATTGAATGATCGCCTTGACGTCCTGATTTTCAGGATCTACCGTCAACACGAAATGGAGATCTGGAAAGATGTTTCAGATGACATGTGAGACATACGCACGCCCAAACAACATAGTTGTACTCCACATCAGATATGAGGAAAAAGAAATTACCTTGCTGAGCGGAGGTACGGTAACCCGCAGCCAACCTCGTTTTGGCACGCAGCGAAAGAGCACGTGCGACATTGGCGGGGGACAAGTTGGGGACTTGCAAGAGTGACTGAACAGCGTTTTCCATGATGGTACGACATCTTTATCAATATGTGTGTGAGGGAACTCGGAGGAAGACAGATTTCGGTGAACGTACCCTTGGATGGGCAAATGTTGTAGCGCGTGCAAGAGCACGTCGGCTTTTTGAGAGTCGTTCAAGTTGACGGTGACATCGCGAATGCTTGCGTCGAGGATGCGAGGATTGAACAAATTCATAGTACGGCCACGGCGAAGCGGAGGGAGGAAAATGCAGGGAAAGAAAGATCAGGCAGGCATGGACACCGAAGAAGGGGCGCAATGCGGCCAAGACTGTCAGTCTCCGACTTGGCCACTCGTTCTGCCATAGTGGGCTTCTTCGACGTTCTCATCGCAACGCAAAAGCTCGCCCAGAAGAAAAAAAGGGAAGGACATGGTTTGGGCCGGTCGCGGTGCGATATAGATATTTGGCGGGTGACCTTGATATTAGTTCTGCTACACGTTGAGCATCATATGAGCTTCATGCCGGCGAGTCCGAGTCGTGGCATTGCACTGCCCTGACTCGCGACGATTCTTGGAGATTCTGAAGATTACACCAGTCCGACAACTTAGAGACCTCAAGGCCTCATGCGCAATCGTCGTACTGTCTCTCGTCATGTGCTACAGTAGCAGCGAAAGTTGTACCCAATCTTATAGTACATCCGTCTGCCAAGCTAGGCAAAAGGGAACCGACGACGAGACAAATCCATGATCGCGATCGGACTCATGCATGAACCAATTTTTACTCCAAGTCGTAAAAGGTCCCAGATTTTGTTTATGGGTTCAGGAGAACATCCCAAAGTTGCTACTTACCAGTATGTCACGTTCGTCACTATTCGCCCTTGTCGACTTTATCTGGTAGTTTATTACTGCCAGAGTCTCAGAGTGCTTCGCCCTCAGAGGCCATCGTGCATCAGTCAGCGCTCAGCATTCCTCGGTAGGTGGCACGTCGTAATGGTCCATTTCGCCATGTCACTTGACCGTCTCAGACACCGTTTCACAGCATGTCAAAATTCCCATGGTATCTACTATTAAGGGAGTCATTCTTGGACAAACTCGGTATCAACTTTGCGTCCATCCCTATGTTTGGGTGATGCGCGGCAGCCTCATGTACATTAGGAGCAGGGACCAACATCTTTGGACCCACAGAAGTTGCCATATAAATGGCTTCCAGTCTTGTCTGTCAGCTCAGAAATACTTCGCCTCACGCTAACAACTTGGATTCGACTTGTATCTTTCTGCGAAAACGTCCACTATCCTAGAGGTGGACAATTCTGGTGTCGATATTGACTTGGCCTCTGACAGGCACGCAGACAATTCATTCATGGTTCTCAACGACCATTTGGATGGAACAAGCCCTCGGGACGACTCCGAGTCTGTGGATCTCAACGTGCAACAACCGCACAGAGACCTAGAAGAAGTAAGTATTGACGTGACGCCAGTGATCATCCAAGTGATTTGTCTATAGGTTGACGCCGAATCTACGGAACAATCTCACTCCGATGATGATCTCTGTGCCTCTATCCCGGGAATGTATCGCATCCTCGACCTAATCAGTGAGCGTGGTACCAGCGGTCTAGGTATGACTGCACAGTGGCATGATGGCTCAGATTTGCTCTTACACCCGCAGTCGATAAGATCATCATCGGCCAGGATTCTCTCAGACGTTTTCTGCACGAGATCTCGCCCGGTGCTTATACGTCTTTGACAAAAGTTAACTTCAAAGCTCTCGACAAGTTCCAAGTTAAACCCCTTGGGGTTTACGGAAGCAAGGATGAAATTGTTCGCTTCTTACTCTCCATCGCTATCATTGATGACGCTACGTACATATGTCACATCTAGTCCGCAGTTCAGTTCCTGCCACTGACATTTTAATAGTGCGCCCAAGTTAACCGATTCTTCAGAGAGAAGGCCCGCTCTCCGCTCTGGCCTATATATCTGCTGCGTTCCGGGCTCTGTCGGCGCACTGAAGAAGATGTATGTCATTTACTGGCCAGAGGATTCAACGTGGGACGACGATGCTTCCCCGCCCGTCCGCCGAAATCGTGTTACCTTCATAAGGTGAAGTCATCCTGGAACGTGATATGCATTGTAAACTCTTATCGAATGTCAACTTCTCAGATACCTCACGAAGATTTGTGACCAAGTTGTAGCCCTGATCTCTGCAGCTCATGCGAAATCCATGATTTTGAGTGATCCAGTCAGCGATGACCAACTTTCTCAATCCGACGAAGACGATACAGATCGATTGTTCACTTTTGAGGCTGCGAAAACGAAAGAGCAAGAAGAGGGCATCTCCGTGCGCCAGGGATTTGAAGTTTGTTGTCTTGCCACCTTTCATTCGACTATCAGCAAATAATTTGGTTTGTTAGTGCTCTTCGGATGGCCTTGTCGTCACCGATATACACCCACAGTGTAATGTGGACCCCGGGCTACTCAAGCCACGCCTACTCTTTGGCGAAACGAGACAAGGATTTTTGACTACAAAATACGTGCCCGTCAAGCGCTCCATCGAGTCTCTCAACTCGTTCCGGATCAGCGCGTTCCTACTCCAAGATGCCTTGTATGCCTTTGAAATTGCATCTCTCTTCACGTTTTTTTAACTGGTTGAAGGTCGAAAGAGCGTCTGCAAATATCAGAGGCCATTAGCCCCAAATCGCTCAATCACCTCATGCGATTAGGACTCGAAAATCGTTTCCCTGAAGAGTGTAGTATCTGGACGAAGGAAGTCGATGCTATTAAATTGGCGTGCCAGAAAGATGTGGGGACTCAACAAAAGAAGGCACAGGATGGGTTGAGCGAGGCGAGAGCACAGACGGAATCCAGCATCCGATTCGCAGTCGTCAATGCTCTATTTTCTCGCTATCCGTTCGTTGTCGTTTGCCTTTCTCATGCCCTGCTCACACCGAGATTTTATAGCACGCTCGATCGTAACCGGTGCTTTGCTTCTGTTCCGGCACCCACCCTGGTCGAAGAATCGAGACTGAGTGGTAAGTCGTGGCCCAGCAGGTGCTGTATTCGCTTTGATGGCACCCTTTAGAATACTATTCCAATCTAACAACGATTCACCCGCGTATT
>JBBPSB010000105.1:0-53682 GCA_038093375.1 Xerocomus brunneocitrinus | reverse complement strand
GCTGTCCCTCGATAGGTATGAATACATTTAGTCCGTTGTTCCCGCACGACGACTGAGTACCGCTGTCCCTCGATAGCCGTCGTGCCGCCAGAACTATCGTAGCCTTTTACAAGAAATATCTCCCACACGAGAAAATACAGACTGTTCACGGCAACGGCATCCTGCAAGAAGTTCACGTTGTCGCACGAGGACCTTGGCTGGAGTCTCGATAATCTCATTGAAAGAGTGTCCCGAATTCTCCGCTACTGTTGTACCGAAATCACTTTTTAAATCAGTGTTTTACAAGGACTACGGAATACTCACTCTGGCGAGCTCTTTCAAGAGCAGGATTGGACATCACTGGCACGATCTCCTATTCCCACGGTATTTTCACGGTGACGAACGACTTCGAGATGCTCAGGAATCAAGACGTTTTTGTTTTTGAGCTTCCGCGATGGATCATCGATCAGCGACCTCGTTTAACGTTCAGCTTGAACTGACGCTACACGGAGAACGGTTTGGCTTCGAATCAACGGCTCTATGGTGACATTGTTTTGCTGTCTTACTTGCATTCACGATAACGAGTGGTCTGTTGAACAGGACTGGGGAAACAAATAGATCGACCAAAGATGAAAGTGGAAGTGCGCAATCACCAAGCTGCTAAATGGAGTTAGGCGGACAATAAGGCGTTGACAGAATTGGCGCTTACAGAAGGAGAAAAAAAACTACAAGCTGGACAACCAACGATGCGCGTTGCAGAGCCGCATGAAAGCGGTACTCAGGGAAGAGGAACGCTGATGCGGGTCGCCCAAATTGTGCAAAGTGGCCGCTAGCAGTCACCAGGCACATATGACGTAACACTGATAAGCTAATGGCCCTCGCGAACTCGAAGATCAAGAAGCCCCTTCCTTCAGCACTACCTGATCTGCGTGGCACAATGCCAGAAGATCAACAACAAGCTGGTCATCGATCGCCAAGGCCTCACCTCAGACTCAGGGTGTGGTCGGAACCGGCGGGCCCACCTGCCGTTCGTCCTGAGAACATCTCACCGGTCAAGAAATCGAGGACGCCGAGTGCCTTCAACGGTGGAAATAATACTACAGAATCAGCTCCGTTTTGGCGCTCTTTGAAACTACCATCCGCATTACAGTGGATACCCGCTAACTGGGACTGGTCGAAATGGAAACCAGTTCTACGGAGCGCTTTAGGTGCTTGGATCAGTCTCTTGTTATTTCTCATCCCTACGACACTCAAGGTCATGGGCCAGGTAGGTACTTCGTGTTATGTTTTTTTTTTCGTTTTCTTAATGCTAGCAACTTTCAGGCAGCGTTCCTGATCATCGTCGGTAAGCTGCTAGGGAGTCCGTCTCATGCAATTGTTGGCTCATTAATGCACAGCGGCATTTCTCTCTCCTCCAAGTGATCCGTTCATTGCTGTACTTCAGCGCGAGCTCGGAATTTTAATGTTCGCTGCAATCGGTTGGGCGTCAGTACTTTTGTGGCACTTAAAAACTGATCCCACAGCTAACTCTTTTCACAGTTGGTCCTGTCTTGGCATCAAGTTGGCTTACATCGCGCGATCGTACAAGGATACAACTCCCTCTCCCTCGGCCATTTTTACTGGCCAGTACCTTGAACCTGCGGTAAGGAAGTCTAGTATACCGTGTTTGTGCTTGCAACTTATGTGCAGGAACCCAGCCTACTATCATAATCGCTATATTTCTCTTCATTTCAAGTTTCGTTCTCTTGTATTTCAAATCGCGGATTGGCCCTGGGCCGCTCATTTTTGCATGTATCTTCGGATGCATATGTGTTGGTGAGGCAATCATCACTCCTGTGCCCGTCACCAGCTTATAAATGGAATTGGTGGTTCAGACATTTCTTTGACGACAGCCGTCTTATTTCCGTACCCCTACTACATGGTCCGTCAACAAATCATGTGCTTGAGCACGATTGACGCTATGTTAGATTGGGCGATCTGTATTGGTCCCGTTGACTTTTCACTCCGCCGTTTCTTTGACTCTATCCCTCATCTTATTCCCAACTTCCCAATCAGCTGTATTCACTACGCGTCTTCAAGATGTGCTATTATCTCTTCTTTCCGCGATCAAGCAACACTACCACTGTCTACAACAAGATGTTGCCGCTTCCGACTTCTCTCCATCTTCGATTGTTGCAACCATTAGTAAAGCAGAAGGTGCACTTGCATTGCTTGAATCCGCGGCCAGCCTGCAGAAGCTCGACGTTATTTACTCCCGCTTTGCACCTACGGATTTCACACAACTTCATTCTTTGACGAGAAGACTCGTTGCTAGGGCAAGCGGTATGAACATGTACTATACACTGATTGACCCGACGAGAGAGAGGTTTCCCGTCGTCTCTGCCCCATCAACTCCTGCGACACCAGCATATCCATCCCCATCCCGCTCACGGGCCCCATCTCCGGAACGTGACTCTGAGGAACCACATGCCAGCACAGATTCAGAAAAGGATAATAGTTCTGGATTCGCAGAAGGCGGGTCGATGAGACACGTGCCACACCATCATCCACAAGTGCATCATCATACAGGAACACACCATCCAGTGCATCATCTCAGACGACGATACTTGCCACACAATATTTTCCATCACTCCGGTCACTCACACAGCTCACTTCTTCATTTTGCATTGTCTCGCGCTACAAAACAAGAGTCGGCCGTAGGAGTTTTCGAATCCTTGCATTATCTTAACCTCGAAGCAACGCATATGTTCCATCCGAATTCAGATGTACATGTCTCGAGAGCCACCGAGCTATTGAGCGCTAGTTGTCAGGACTTGCTCAAAAGCTGCGAACATGCGCTCCAGGGCGTATGTGATTGGCTTGGTTCTGTCCAGGACAATTACTTCAGATTTTGGACGAGTAACGAAGAGAAGCTACGAATTCGTACGGAAAGGATCAAGAAATACGAGGACTTACATCAAGAATTCTCACTGACATTGGCAGAGTTTACAAACAAGAAAAGGTTCATCTTGCGTTATGCATTCTACCAGTGCTTATGCCACTCCTGAAGATATACCGTCCTCGATCCATACCGAGGCATGTTCACTTCCGCTGACGATACGGTAACGGTACGCGAAGGCACACCTCATAGACATCTTTTTCACTGTTATGTCTACCAATACCACTTGATGCGGTTTGCCACAAGCGTTCAGGATATGGTATGTGACAAGGGCAGTCGTTTTCGCCCCAAAAGATTGAATCTACGTAGCTCGGCGAGATGATCAGGCTGGAAACTGAGAGAGAAATGCCCAAAGTGTGGTTCCCAAGGGTTCAGTTGTCAAAGTTGGTGCACCACACAACCTGGGAACCAACCGAGATGGTGGACAGAGATGACGACGAGAATCCTGGTTTGTGTTTCTCTGGCCACTCGCACGCCAGTTCTTGATGGTTTTAAGATATCATTCCTGGCGTGGATCCAACCTCGCCGATGGATCTGGGGCAAGCGGTCCGTCGAGATCCCGATGCTTTACCCCCCCGGAATCCACTGGAGACAGCCATGAATTGGTTGTTCTATACGGCAAAAGGGATAGGAGGGGGCAATGCTCTTTTCGCCCTGAAAGCCGCCATACTGACAAGTTAGACATTCACTTCGCCTTTCCCGAAAGAAACTAGGTACTGAATCGAATGTAGTTCTTCTGACGTTGCCGTCTTTTCTCAAGTCGTCTGCAGAATATGCATACAGTGCGTTTATCCGATCATCTTACTTTACTTGGCTCACCATGATCACAAAGAGAATAAAGCTGTATGGGCTGTGTAAGCTCACGTTCTTAGGAAGCAAATCGACATGGATCTCACCCCAGGTAGAATTATGGGTCAGCTGACTCTCGCTCGGTTCCGTGGGGACACCACCTTTGGACTTCTGACACGAATAGTCAGCACTTTCGCTGGCGGGATCATTGGTATCGTAATGTGGTGCGTGTCTGCTTAATCCACGCATACAACGGGGCAGATGACCGTATGCCAGGTATATATCATCGGGATCTGGCAAAGGCAATCCCTTTGGCCTAGCAGCCGTATGTTTCGTCTGTTTCCCCTTCATTTTCTTCTTCCGCCTCTATTGGCCTGTTCCTCCGATGACGAACCTGATCCTATGGGTTACGGTTGCTCTGGTAAGTACGGTGACGTTGCTGATTCGTATCCTTCTCAAGACCTGATGGAAATCAAAAGGTTTTCGGATACTCGTACCAAGACACACATCTTCCTACGGCCTCCTCACCGGGATACGGTTTTGACGTTGCTTGGGCAAGTCCCCCTTTTGAATTGCCTCTTACGCTTTTCCTGACGTCCTCGAACAGAGACGGTTCGTCCTCGTAACAATCGGAGTGACGGCCGCTGGGTATGATATTTCACCCACACCAGTGTCCTTGTATTCAGTATTTGCGTAGCATCTTCTCGTTTCTCCCTCCATCGACAACAATTCGTCTGTATCAACGAAAGACATTAGCCACCACGACTGCGGAGATTAGCTCCGTCTATTGTTCCGTGATCTCGTTTGCAAACACGAAAAAGGAGGGCGAGCCTGCTATAATCGTTCAGCATACTCTAGCCATCCTCAGCAAGTTAAAGAGGTCTCTCGTATTGAAAGAAAACATCGTGTATGAGGTGTGTCACAACTCGTTATATTCCAGACTCCCATTGTGCTCATGCATTTGAGTTCTCGCTCCGGGGTAAATGGCCCGCTGAGAGATATCAGCGAATCCTGGAGCTGCAGATGTAGGGTATTTTTGACGCGCGTTATTCAGTCGCTCAACAACTCGCACAGGCAAATATCAAAGTTATTGTCTCACTTGACGTCGGTCCTCGAGCAAATGGAGCCCGCATGGGTGCACGCGTTCTTGAAACGGACGCAGCTGTCCAATGCGGATTTTCAAGGCGACGTATTAGCTGTCATGAGTACGTGGTACTCATCTCCTCGATATGAGCTCTTTGGGACGTCTTCATTAGGTTTGATATCATCTTCCCTTCGAACTGGGAATCCTCTGCCCCAAGTAACACCGTGTCCGCTCCTCAATCGTTTCATGGAGCGTCAACAGGGTCTGAAAATTATACACGAAGAATGCGAGGAAGATTTTGGTCTACCAAAGGTACTGACAGAAGAAACGCTCGAGAGCCTGCAGTACTTGTACGTGACTCACCTTGTTTTTCATTGACAGTGCCCCAGACACTTTTTCTTCGCTTCAGGATTTTCTCCGTCGGCGTGTCGACCGCGTTTGGTATCGTGCTACGTTTGGACAAGTTGATGGTTGCAGTGAAAGAGCTGGTCGGGGAGCAGTACCACATCGACGGTATCGGTCTTCCGTTGTATCGTCAACGAGGACGCGGAGGGACGATGACCTCTCCCGTCCCTACGATCGTGCCCGAAGAAAGTGCGTGATGGAGGGGTGGTTCGTCGTGAAGTGGCGTCAGATTGTGATGCCGCTTTAGAACTCCATTGAACGCGGCGGCCCGAGTCGCAACGTTTTGGCGATTGTATGTTAGTAAAGTCTGGCCGAGTGAGCCGATGCCTACAAGTAATGTACAATGTAGCAGGAAATACAACACACGAATGCGAACACTCACAACCACTGAAAACTGGGGACCGTGTTGGGTATGACTACGACTCCATGGCTGTTGTAATCACGGGTCACGGGTGGAAATGAGTGTATTAGCTCACTGACTTGGCAGGGGCCTGCTCTTATTTTGGTAATGCCGACCTGTTTCCACCAATCCGATACTAGAGTGCTTGAATGCAGTGTAAAGAGTCGTCAAGCGATAACGTTACTCGTCTGTGTTGCAGATTTGAAGTTCCTTGGTTTTGTGCCCACGCCTCATATACGCAATGTCGTCCAGACTCCAGAGAACTTGACCGCCAAGCAGCCAGGAGTGTCTTCAAATCACTGTTTGTTTGACCTTCAAGTGGGCCACTGCGCTTGACAATTTCGCTTGAAGAGTTTTGGTAACCAAGGTGCTGGCACTTGTAGAAACTGCCGAGACTGATCAGGGCACAATTGCCCTGCTGGTAACCGGCTTGAATTCAGCCGATCAAAAGCTCCCCGGACCTTGACGCGGTGGTAATAGGCTGCCACACGTGATCCGATCCAAACTGTAATTGTATTCAAAAGTTAAAGCTCATCCTTGTCCTTGCCAGCCCATCAGATCCACATAAGCCCCATGCCAGGTCATCAGCAAAACGATGGCCATCGACCAAGGCCGCACCTCAAACTCAAGATGTGGTCAGACCATTGCATTCGTCCTGATGGTACTTCGGCGGGTACGAAAATAAGGACGCCAAATTTTGCCTTCGACAGTGAAAACAACACTACAGCAACTTCTCCTGCCAGTTCAATCCCATTTTGGCGTCTTTTGGAGGTACCATCCGCATTACAGTGGATACCTGCTCACTGGAACTGGTTGAAATGGAAACCGGTTCTACGGAGTGCTCTCGCCGCTTGGATCAGTCTCTTGTTATTCTTCATTCCTACAACACTCAAAGTGATGGGCCAGGTGAGTGTTCCATGTTATGCCTTTTTTTTAAAAATTATTGGTCCTAGCAATTTTCAGGCCGCTTTCTTGATCATTTTCGGTGAGCACAAGAGGCTCCGTCTCATGCATCTATTTGCTTATTAATGCGCAGCTGCATTTCTCTCTCCCCCAAATGGACCATTCGTTGCTGTACTCCAGCGAGAACTTGTAATCTTAACATTTGTAGCAATTGGTTGGATGTCAGTACTTTTGCAGCACTCAACGATTGATCCAACAGTTGACTTTTTTCACAGGTGGTCCTGTCTGGGCATCAAGTTGGCGTATATTGCACGGTCGCACAAAGATCCGACACCCTCTTCCGCCGACATCTTCGCTGGCCAGTATCTTGAAGCTGCTGTAAGTGGGCTCCGTAGATCTCGGCGTTACTGTGTGCGGCTTATGCAAAGGTAGCCTACCATCATAATAGCTGTATTTCTTTTCATTTCAAGCTTCGTTCTTCTGTACGTCAAATCACGCACGGGCTTTGGGTCACTCCTTTTTGCATGTATTTTTGGATGCATGTGTGTCGGTGAGACGAGCATTACTCATGCGCCCGTCACCAGCTAACAATTACAAATTATGGTTCAGACATTTCCCTGACGACAGCTGTTTTATTTCCGTACCCCTACTACGCGGTTCGTCAACCAATGTCCTACTTACGCAGTATTGACACAGTATTAGATTGGGCAATTTATTCTAGTTCCATTGGCTTTCCACTCCGCTGTTTCCCTGACTCTATCCCTCATCTTATTCCCAATTTCTCAATCAACCGTATTCACTACGCGTCTCCAAGATGTGCTATCATATCTAGCTTCCACAACTAAGCAGCACTACCACTGCTTACAGCAAGACGTTACTGCTTCCGACTTTTCTACAACTTCGATTGTTGCAACCGTTAGTAAAGCAGAAGGCGCACTTGCAATGCTCACATCTGCCGCTAGCCTGCAGAAGCTCGACGTCATTTACTCCCGCTTTGCCCCTATGGATTTCACACAACTTCATTTTTTGGCGAGAGGACTCGTTGCTAGGGCAAGCGGTATGAATATGTACTATACACTGATTGACCCGACGAGAGAGAGATTTCCCGTCGTCTCTTCCCCATCAACTCCCGCTACATCAACGTATCCTTCACCGTCCCATTCCCGGGCCCCATCTCCCAGCCGCGACTCTGACCAACCAAATACCAGCCCAGACACGGAGAAGGCTGGATCGTCAGATGGCGGAACGATGAGGCATTCGTTCCACCACCATCTACAAGCCCATCACCACAAGGGAAGACAGCATCGAGCCCCTCATCACAAGCGACGACACCTGCCACACAATATTTTCCATCACTCCGGTCACTCGCACAGCTCACTTCTTCATTTTGCATTGTCTCGCACTACAAAAACAGAGTCGGCCGTAGGAGTTTTCGAATCCTTGCATTATCTTAACCTCGAAGCAACGCACATGTTCCATCCAAATTCAAATGCACATGTCTCGAGGGCCACTGAGCTATTGAGCGCTAGTTGTCAGGACTTGCTCAAAAGCTGCGAATGTGCACTCCGAGGCGTATCTGATTGGCTTGGTTCTGTCCAGGACAACTACTTCAGATTTTGGATGAGCCAAGAAGAGAGGCTCCAAATTCGGAAGGATAGAATCAAGAAATATGGTGACTTGCATCGCGAATTCTCACTGACCTTGGAGGAGTTTACAAACACAAAAAGGTTTTGCCCGCGTTTATACTATATTCCGTCAATGCTCATGTCTTTAAAGATATACCGTCCTCGATCCATATCGAGGCATGTTCACTCCTGCTGATGATACATTGACGGTGCACGAATCCATATCTCATAGACACCTATTCTATTGTTATGTATACCAATACCACTTGATGCGGTTTGCCACAAGCATTCAGGACATGGTACGTAACGTGTTTGGTCGTTTCTGCGCTCGATGATTAAATCCATGCAGCTCGGCGAGATAATCAAGCTGGAAACTGAGAGAGAAATGCCGAAAGTGTGGTTCCCAATGGTTCACTGGTCAAAGTGGGTACTCCACGCAGCATGGCAGCCATCCGAGATTGTGGAGATAGATGACGACGAAAACCCTGGTTTGTGTTTCTCTGGCACGCTAGTCTTGACCAGGTCTCAATAATTTCAAGATATCATCCCTGGCCTGGATTCGACCCCGCCGATGGACTTGGGCCAGGCTGTCCGTCGAGATCCTGATGCTCTGCCCCCCCAAAACGTGTTGGAAAAAACCATGAACTGCGTATACTATGCGACAACGGGGATAGGAAGGGGAAATGTTCTTTTCGCCCTGAAAGCTGCTATTTTGACAAGTTAGACCTTTTTCCTTTGCATTTTCTGAAACAAGCTCGCCAATGACTCGATTATAGTCCTTTTAGCGTTGCCGTCATTCCTCAAGTCATCTGCAGAATATGCCTACAGTGCGTTTGTCTGACACTTGCATCCCGCGCTGACTCATGATGATCACAAGGGAACAAAGCTGTATGGGCTGTGTGAGTTCACGTTTTTGCGATGCCAAAACCCAAATCTCAACGCAAGCAGTATTATGGGCCAGCTGACCCTGGCGCGATTCCGCGGGGACACCACCTTTGGACTTTTGACACGCATAATCAGCACCTTTGTCGGTGGCATCATTGGTATGATAATGTGGTGCGTGGCCGCTTAAATGACGCGTGTAACGTGGCCCAACGACCGCGCACCAGGTATATATCATCAGGATCTGGCAAAGGAAATCCCTTTGGTTTGGTAGCCGTATGCTTTGTCTGTTTTCCCTTCTTTTTCTTCTTCCGCCTTTATTTGCCTATTTTTCCCATGACTAACCTGATCCTATGGGTCACGGTTGCACTGGTAAGCCCGCTGACGTCGTTGATCCAGTATTCCCCTCAGGGTCTTATTGAAATGAATAGGTTGTTGGATACTCGTATCAAGACACGCATTTTCCATTGGCTCCCTCACAGGGATACGGTTTTGACGTTGCTTGGGTAAGTCCCCCTATTGCCTTGCCTCGCACGCTTTTTTTACGCTCTGAACAGAGACGGTTTGTCCTCGTAACAATCGGAGTGACGGCCGCTGGGTACGTCATTTCACTCACACCAGCGTCCTTGTATTCAGTACTTGTATAGCATCTTTTCGTTCCTCCCTCCGTCGACAACAATTCGTCTGTATCAACGAAAGGCCTTGGCCACTACTGCTGCGGAGATTGGTTCCGTCTATTGTTCTGTGATCTCATTCGCAAACACCAAAAAGGAGGATGAGCCAGCTGTAATCATTCAGCACACCCAAGCAATTCTCAGCAAACTGAAGAGGTCTCTCGTGTTGAAAGAAAACACCGTGTATGAGGTGTGTCACAACTCGTTATATTTCAGACTCCCATTGTGATCATGCATTTGAGTTCTCACTGCGAGGTAAATGGCCCGCTGAGAGATACCATCGAATCCTTGACCTGCAGATGTAAGGTGTTTTGACGTAAGTCATTCCATCGCTCAACGACTCGCACAGGCAAATATCAAAATCATTGTCTCATTTAACATCGGCCCTTGAGCAAATGGAGCCCCCATGGGCACACGCTTTCTTGATGCGGACGCAATTGTCAAATGCAGACTTTCAAGGCGACGTATTAGCTGTCATGAGTACGCGGCACCCATCCTCCCGATGAGAGCTCTTTGGAACGTCTTCATTAGGTTTGATATCTTCTTCCCTTCGAACTGGGAATCCTCTTCCCCAAGTGACACCATGCCCACTCCTGAATCGTTTCATGGAGCATCAGCATGGTCTGAACGTCGTACACAAAGAGTGCGAAGAAAACTGTGGTCTACCAAAGGTGTTGACGGAAGAGACGCTCGAGAGCCTGCAGTACTTGTACGTGACTCTTCTCGTTTTTCATTGACAGTGCCTCAAACACTTGCTTCGCTTCAGGATTTTCTCCGTTGGCGTGTCGACCGCGTTTGGTATTATGCTACGTTTGGACAAGTTGATGGTTGCGGTTAAGGAGCTGGTCGGGGAACAGTACCACATTGACGGCGTCGGTCTTCCGTTGCATGGCCAACGAGGGCGCGGGGTGCCGATGCCCTCTCCCCTCCGTACGATCCCCTGATCAAGCGTGTAGTAGAGCGGTGGCTCGTCGTGAAGTGGTGTCACGTTGTGCAACTTCGTCAAGTATGTACTCGCGCAAAGTTTCTAACGACTGTACTTTAGTGCAGTCTAGTCTGTAGAGTCAAAGCATGTCCTTCATGCCTATCTCGCATACGTCAGTAATCGCGCCGTGCCTGGTTCAAATCGAGTGAAGGTGGTCTAATATATGATCTATGGCGCTATGCATCAGCACCCCGCCTACGACAAACGCATACCTGAAATGAGTCCAACATCAAAAACTTGGTTCTGAACTGCAGACTCAAACGGCTGCTCCTGATTGGGAATGCCATGACAAACAAATTGTACCCATTCGTTCTTGCCCAGCTCGTCGGCGACAGTGGAGGTGTGGGGGTGCTCTCATTCGATGGGCGTCAACGTTGCGAGACCTCCGACGAGTTGTCCAATGTTGTCCAGTTCGGTGCCGACAGAGGAAAGTTCAGTTGCGCCCTTGGCTGCCGCTTGACCGGATGGCGATGAAATGTTTCTTCTCAGTCGCAGAATCCGGTGAACTAGGCCGCCCGGCACGAATGAGGTCCAGGTCATCAGTCTCCCCGAGCCGCTTGTACCAAGAGGAGAGGAGAATTGCAAGATTGTTCAAAGACCCTGAGCGATCAGGGTGTCCAGGTCGGCGAAGTGAGAGTGCTCCCCGTGCGAAAACAAGGGCCTCGTTCAGGTTATCAATCCCCCCCGAGCTGCCGGTACCGAGAGGAGAGGCAATTTGCAAGATTGTTCAAAGACCTTGAGCGGCCACGGGCCATCAATCTCCCCGAGCCGCTTGTACCGAGAGGAGATATGGGCTGCAAGGTTGTTCAAAGACCCTGAGTGATCAGGGTGTACAGGAGGGCAAAGTGAGAGTGCTTGGAATCCGGTCGAGAAGAATGGCCTCGTTCAGGTCATCAATCTCCCCGCGCTGCTTGTACCGAGTGTAGATATCCCTTACACGCTGAATCAAACTGGTAATTCGCGCTGGGTCACCATTCGGAGGTTGAGCGTCTGGCATTTCATGAGTGAGGGCGTTTTCCTGATTGATATTAGTCTCACTTAGTCGCAGAAGCCGGTTGAGAATGGCATACGCCTCTGAACGCCTCTGTTCAACTGGAAGCGGTCATGTCGCTTTCCATGCCAAAAAATAGAAACAAATACCTTTTGAACGCAGCTGGCAACGGAACATGTTCAAAATGGGGGTTTGAGGGGTGCTGTGCGATACGACGAAAGACGCCCAGTCTCCATTTGCGATCCTGTACTGAATACTGGATGTAGCTTTTACTAGATGCCAACGGTACGACTAGCAAGTTGGTACTATTACCTTGTTACCTTCAAGTTCACAAGGTCACTGGGGGCATCATTGTAGCTATGGATGTCGCAAAATTTCTGGACGTGGTAGTAAACTTACCAATTTCATCAACGCTTAGGGGACCGGTAGTCTGTCACTTCGACTCTGGCAGTCCTCCGGGGCATGACGTGAACTGATGTTTCTGGAATCCGGGTGGTCAAGAACCGTGTTCACGCGGTAAGTAAGGCAGTATTACTTCGCGCAAGGTCAATGCATACCAATCAATTTCCGGTCAGGACCACGCTAAATCCAACTCAGCACCGCGAGAGGGTCAATTCGAGAAACCCCTGGCCATCCATGTTGCTATGTAAAGAAGTGCCCGCAGCGGGTAGGCTGTTCCCAAGTTACCAACCATCACATCAACATTTGGGATTGGTTGTGGGTCAATCAAAACGCATGTCCCACCCTGACACTGAAACACCGCACCTTTTCTACATTCTGACAATTTCTTTTGCTTCCTGGCTCAACTTTAGCCCAGGGCCACTGAAATGGAGATGTGACGATTGCGGGACTCACCGGAGCTGTTGTTTGCATCGTGGCATGTGGTGACAGAATCATAATACCAAAAAAACACCGCCCGCTACTGCCCGACGGGTATCCATTCTGGTCATTATCGGAACGCGCCACCGTCGGATCTAGGTCTTTCAATTGATGCCCACAACACACATACAGTATGTACGTGGTGGCTTTTTGTGCCACTTCGCTGGTACACGCTACTCGCAGGATTTTCCGCTGACGATGCGTTCGCTCAATGTATCGCATAGTATCGTGCTGACGTTTGGATACCAGGGTTCGCAACGTCATGACGGAATTCGGCTTCCCGATTACTCGTCCGACACGTCTAATAGCTGTGCTTGATCCATAATCATAACGTGAGCTTATTCCGCCGTGGGGCTGTTCAGTGGAAATGCTTTGATGTATGCGTTATACATGCCTCTAGATTACTCTGGCATGTGACTACAGGGGATGACAGCGTCGTTTCCGCTCCTCGTATGACGCATAGCGCGGGATGTTTCTGCGTTTACGCGAGGTCCCATGCTTTAAGGTTCGCGCCAAAGGGCCTACGAACCGGTTTCTGAATCAGAAATTCTGATGGAACATGTTCCACAGAGCATCCACTGATCAGCTAAGGGTGGACCCCTGATCCCAGCGATAGATACCTCATGTGTCTTCATTTTTGTTATGCCCCCCTCCTTTCCCAAGGCTTTCCTCGAGAGCTTCACACGGCGCATCATCGTTGTGCACTCGTGACGTTCAGGTGCCGACGGGACGCAATCATCCATGCACATCGCGCGCGTCCGGGTCTCTTCTCTCCTGATCCATGATGCAAATGACGTCGCGAAACACGGACGCTGGTCTGTACACGTATTGGATCCTCGGCGTTCAATCAGGGCGCAGGGGATCGCCAAATATTTTTTCATCAGCCACCAACAAGTTCTTATCGCCGGGGATCCTCCCCACTTTACTGCGCACCTCGCGCATCTCAGGCCTCCCTTCACCTTACTGACCTCATCCCGCAGCCGGACGCCTTGCGTGTATGCATGCAAACGCCGTAGCATTCCTTCCACAAGGCCGGGAAGGTGTGTGAGCGCATCAGACGTGCCGCAGGGTGCTTCATTTCCATGCTATCGTAGAGAATAACAATCGAGTTGTCTTGGAGACCGGACCGCCTCAAGCCGCTCGTGTCATGCGCGACTTTGGTCGATCGTGATTACATGTTCGAGGTTCGTGGATTCGGGGTTCTTTCGCAGCGCCATGGTCTGCGTCGAGCGACCATCGATTGGTGACTTTACTTGGCGCGAAGAATAAATAGAACGGACCACAACTTGCACCACCAGTAGCCACCTTGGTGGGGCCAACTCCAAGATCCTTGCTAAACATCGTCGACCAGGGCGTCATAATCGTGATTTCAGCTAAATTTACTATGTATTCCGAATAGGGTATATTAATGACGAAGCGTGGAATATATAATATATGCGAAAATAATGCAAAAGGAAATGAGCGTATTGATACATGTCTATTCATGCTGAAACCTGACAACCAGAAATGTCTTGTGAAAGAGATATACTCGTGAAAAAATATGTCCGAAGATATCCACAAGCCCCCGGAACGTCTATGAAGTAGTATCACCTGCGCACCCCTCAACCCTTTTCGCGGCATTGGCCTTGCTAAATGTGGACTTTGTACATGAATGTGTTCGAGTCACGAGCTCGACTGGAATAAAACGGCCATCTCTGCGGAAACAACGCCAAGTCCCACGACCGTCATCACCAATAATGGCAACAGGTTCCAGAACGCGAACTCCGTTTGCTTCACGTGGATCCCCTTTTGCGTCAGGATAGTCCGCCAGAGAAGACCTGCCAAGGAAGCCGAAAACGTGAAGCTGACGGCCCCAATGTTGGACGCTACGGCGAGCGCGATGGCGGCTGCACGGTTGGCATCGTATGGCAGCGCAGCTGCGCGGACGACTTTGGTGAGGAGGATCGTGGCACCAATGTTGGTGCCAGAGAGGTTACATAGGATGACACCAAGGACGCCGATCAGCCAAATAGTGGGGTGTACTTCTTTATGAGATGCTTGGACGAGCCAGTTTCCAAACATGTTCACCCACCCCTGATGATTGAGCGCCTCGATGAGGATGAACTGGGAAAACGCAAAGGGAACGAGGGCGAAGGGTAATCGCGGGAGCGCAGTGATGAAAGTCGGGAAACATTTGACCAGACGAGTCTGCAGATCATTCGCATACGACCGATACCACGTGAAGATGTACGGCATTTTGAAATCCGCATTGACAACAGCAGAGGGCAGAGGGTCTAGCCTTTGGCCTACTTTTGGAGCATCCAAGTGAGAGCCGACAACAGTAGATTGTGATTGTTCCATGTCAGGGGGCGGGGGCAAAGAATGACGCGAGTCGCTATCCTCCGTTTGTGGTTGGCTCGTACCATCGTCAAGGTCTTCATCCACAACCATCGGCCTACCATGTGAGTATCGATAGTAGTCCCAACCAAGATCAAATATGAACTTGGCGAACGCAAACGGCAGACTGATCATCCAGACGTCGACTCCAAAGAAACTCACGACGAGACAGAGGATAAGGGTTGCGCCGAGCATGAAACTGCCAACCAAGGCACCAATAGGATCTCGTAAAGCTGTCCGGGGGTCACGATAAGGGACGCGAGCTAATTTCCGCGGGACTTGTTTCCGGAATTGGAACGCTAATGCGGCGAAGCAGAATATGTTACAGACGATAAAGGGAAGGATAGTGTACGCTGTGAAAGCGGCGTTATTCACACTGAATCCTTCACATATGACCACCTTGCGTGGGTAGGCGTGAGTGCGGGGTCATTCGATGTGTGAAAGACATACATTCGTGGGATTGCCCACAAACAGAACCATGCTGGCCGTGTTCGCAGCAGCAAACTCGGCCATGATCCAAGCTCGCGGGTTGAGTTCTGCGACCCTTGTGTAATAGACCAAAAATGCAGTCCCAGAGAGGATGACGGGATCATTCCCAAGGAGAATTGAGATGAGGGTGAGCATGACGTAGAAATAAAGATAGAGCTTCCATCCATTGTTGCCACTCTTGTTGCTGACCCAAAATGCCGCTGCCCGAAGTATACCAGTGATGTCGAGGGTTATGGCCATGTAAGCGAGGGAAAAAAATAAAATGAGGATATTGTAAGGTTTGACGCCTTCTGTGCCTACGATTCCATTGCGAATGACCGCGGGGTCGATGCATTGGGCAGCCCATAGCAACGCGATGGCAAGGATTGGTGCGGTAGTGAGATTTATGGGTATTCGAGGTATGGGACGGGGTGTGGGTATTGAAACTGGGTGGATCACAAAGATGATGGAGACGAAGAAAACCACCAAAGTGACGATGGCATATCCAGAGGTCATGACAGGTATTTGTGTCCGGAGGGACGGTCGGGACAAGAGCGAAGAAGCTACAGAGTAGGCAGAGGGTAAGTGGCATGTCTTAAATGTCAGACGAGAGAACCCACATGACTTGAACTTCCGTTGCAAACCTGTGCGCTCAACGTTCCAATGTTTCAACCCGCAACGTGGACTTACTTCAAACTTACTTTGAAGTGGAAGGAGATCTAGTCCCTACGTTCGTTGGCCCCCTTAAATACACGTAGCATTTCTCTTTATGGTCCAAATCCGATAGAATGTTCGAATGGAAAGATGTGGCGATGCCAAACGCCCACAATAAACGGTCACTTCAACATTCAACGTTACTTGACAATCTCTGCTCCTCTGCAAAAACACTACGCTCTGTTGCGCTGAATGACCCGCTGTCGAAACTCACTGAGGTGATCGGCTGTAGTGGGGCGCGGAAACCTCCCGGATTCCTCCGACAGGTCACCCGATCCGTTATTGTGTTTCTGCATCACGCGACTTGTAATTTTCTGACGCGGATTCAATTCGCCTTGCTGTACCGTATGAGCATCATGGCGGCGACAGCGTCGACGTCTATCTGAAGATCTCCTAGCTAGAGCTGAAAATTTCCGCCAACATCGGATCTCGATCCGAACCCCGCCTCTGCTACGGACCAACTCTCTGCCGACTCCACAGCTATCCCCAGCGACAACAAAGCTTTGGGCATAACGTCGGGGCGGTAGTCCCGGTAAGCCCTGAACCACAGGCTAAATATGTAATCCCGAGGGCCGAGGCATCAACAATATTTACATGGTCCACTCGACCGCCGTCTCTACTGCGATCGGAAGGTCCCGAGGGTACTAACTACTGATACTGATAGCTAACAATAAAGGGACTTATAATTGTTCTACAGCTCATCGCGGATACTATCGCGCTTCCAAGGTGCAGATCCATTAATACCGCTGCTGTGTCGGAGGCACGGTAGCGCTGCGTAGGTATCTCGAACTTTGACTTACCGGCCCAGGGTAAGTCACCCTTTAGTTGGATTAACGAACCATGGCAATGCAACCCAGCGAATAGGCTCCATACCAACCTTCTCTGGCGCCGTAATTGAAGCCAGTGTCGGGTAGCATTCCTGGGGCACGTAAAGCTACAAAGCAACATCCTGTGAGTATTGTCAAGCGAATTTTTACCAGTGGATATGCGGTGTACTTGTGCCTGTGGAAGCATGCTCTGCACCCCTCAGTAATGGTGCATGTTCAATGGTCGCTGCATACCTGACAAATACATTTTCAATGCATTATTCGTTCAACTCTCCCGATATTTATTCTTACTTGGAATGAAATCGTGCACGCCAAATCAACCCCAAGGTTGAATACAGTTCAGAGCCCATGATGGTGGATTATGTATTTGACAACACTCTACTTACTAGCGGAGGCACAGGTACTTATGCATTATGCGTCGAGAACCTACTTGCACATCGCCAGTGCGTGACACCGCGTTGAATTTAAACTCCGCTCGGCGTAAGACACTAGAAGCTGCGGTACTGAACGTACGTATGTGTACAACCGAGTATGCAACGGTTGAAGTTCACCACGGCGTGATGAGGCTGTAGCGACTATTCAATATTCAATGCTCCATCCTGCTCCGCTGTATGAAGAATATGCGTGTCGCAACAAGTTGCACCAAACTTCGAGCTCCGCTTCGGCGCCGCTCGGCAAGTGTCTATCAATAATCAGTCTATGGAACAATTTTTTACTTATTTTCGCCCCGTTCGAAGCTCTTAAATATCCTATGAAAAGCTTTGTTTTTCCGTGGACAATGAATGAGATGGTCCCTCGATGGTCCCAAAGCAACTTCGTCGATCAAGGTGTTTTCGAGCCCTACAAAGCTTGAGTCATTACGTGTTGTACAGCATTTGCCCTGGGCGCTCATCCATGTTGTGTGTTGGGCGCGTGTTTGCTCTCAAACTACGCACTCGGAGCCATGTCGCAACACGTCGCGATACCCATGGATATCCTGCCATTATCCACCAAAGCAGCCGGAGCACATGATTCGCAACAGCAGGATTTCATTGTAAATCAAGAGAATTCCTTACTACAGAAAACACCTACACCGATGTAAGTCCCCAGTCTGCGCGCCGAGTGGATACCCGCGAGCGCCATTGGTTTTTCTGACGACTGGACCATCTGACGACAGTTACCGGCACGCGGCGCCTTCGGGACCATGGCCGTGGATGGATTTTGACGAGGATATTCCTGTGGTTGTGCCGCCTCCCAAAAAGCCTGAGAGTCCGGACGTGCACTCTTGGCAGGGATACCCACAGAGTCTGTTCCAGAATTGGACGGAGAGCCAAGTGAAACGTTGTCAAATGTTGACGGCGTGCCCAACTGGAGAGAGCAATGTCTTCAAAGTGGACGTCCTCCAAAACGGCCGTTTCGGTGATGCCGGTCCCTACATGGTTTCGATCAAGGACAAATCTAGTGAAGATGCGTTTTGGAAAGTGATAAACCTAGATGTAAGTTTCTCCCCTTTCCCCCATTTCTGCTTTGTCGGGATTGATAAGTAATGTTTGCAGAGGGAGGAGAATATTCGTGTGCGAGCCGTTTTCGTTCATAATATGACCAAGGAAGTTCTTCAGATGTTGGGGACAAAGTATACCCTTTTTCTTCTCTCGAGCCGTGCAAAACTCAACTTTGCACAGATATGAGGTGGAGCCCTTTTTCTTTTCATCTTCGACGAACTGGATACCTTCAAGATACCAAGAGAGTCTAGTACAAAAGAAAAGCGACCGTGAGCGCTCCTGCATCTTCATCACCTTTTTCTTTGGGGCCTGACGATGCTGCAGACATCACCGTTGTTCTTCCGTTCATTCGCGTAATCGACCAAAAGTCTGTAGGTTCAGTCCCACCACACCTACAACCGAAAGAATCAGGCGCTTCGCAGTCATCGCAAGAAGGCATGCGTTTTGAACTTCCCCTTTTACACGTTCTAAGTCACGTTTTAGACGGCCAAGTCATTGACACCCAATCGCCACTTTATTTGGACACATGTATGTGTTTGTTCAGCTGATTAGTTCAAACGATATATCTATTACCAGGTCAAAAGTACATCCTTCAAGACCTCCTTAGTGTCCACATGGTTCGAGGAGTGGAAACCTGTACCATCATATCCTACCATCCAAAGTCGCGCAGTAAGACGGCGAAACAGCTTCACTCTCTTATCAATCGAACTGGCCGTAGTGTCTACTGGTCAAAGATTTTCGAGAAATCGAAAGACCCTACCTGTTTGTTTCTGTGTTTTTTGTGGTATGCTATGTATGAGTGGGACGAAGTTTTCGAGACTCTTTACTCCCACATCACTCATATGGTGAGTATGGAGCTAGGGACGGGAACAACACGTTATATTTGTGTTTTCGCAGGAACAAAAGGTGCTCGACAGTGAAAGTATCTGGGAAACACGCCACTTGCACATTTTGCAAGCCCACCTACTTTACTATCGGACCCTCCTCGACGATTTCCGGAAATCGGTCGTCTTTGTGCAAGAGACTGCGAACCCTGCGATGCAGGATCCTTCTGTGAACGATAGACAGCGAGCGGACTCGGAAACCATTTTAAAGAGGGAGACCGAATATCTACTTTCGGAGATTGAGAGGCTGGAAAGCCAGAGATCGATGCATGTAATGCGATTGAAGAACGTCATGGATTTGGTACGATTCTACTTGGTATCATCGTTTATCTTTACCAACTATACCTATTCAGGCTTTCGCGAGCGTCAACATCGACGATAGCAAGTACATGAAAGAACTGACGTTTGCGACCGTCCGTGACTCGGCTGCAATGAAGCAAGTACGTGCCTACTTGTCTATTGGCCGTACCTCTGTTAATTACGCATCAATACATTCAGATTTCGTATCTCACGATGGTTTTCCTGCCTGCCAACTTCATGTCCGTAAGTAGCGTGTCAGTCTGTTCTATTCGCCTCTTCACGCATCCACACAGAACGTATTCAGCATGAACGTTACCGAGTTCAACCCCCAGGGCGGAGAGAAAATGTCTCACTATATCGGAGGGACGGTCGGCCTGACAGTCTTTGCTGCGTGGACCGCCATCGCGCTCCAGGCGGAGAGCAAATTCTTCCCACGTGGAAGCCCCTTTTGGAGGCGGGTAGGTTGGCCGATGTTTTATGCCTGGGACATGTATCAGCACAAGCTTGGTGGGAAGCGGAAGACAACGTGATGTTCCCAGAGGGCGCTTGCTAACGCGAGTTTGTTTTGCTTGCCGCCGCTCTTGTAATACCCTGTTGTGCTGAACTTTTCTGTTCTTCTCTTTGTATAACTATCGTTTTTATTATTCCTTTGAGTAGTTCTGGAGTAGGTTGTAGATGGATTGCTTCTTGTATATGCCGTACCACTTCAAGGACTCAGTTTGACTCTGAACGTGCGGACAGATACCCGGAATTGCCAGAGGCACAAACCCCCAGTCCACTAGTACGTCTCGGCCTCTTACTCATGCTAGATGCTGGTCATGTTTTTCCCGAAAGGTTTCCTTTCGTCCGTGTATGATTATTTCTTCATGAGATTGCAGTTCACCCTGATGCCGGTAGGAAAGAATCACCCCCTCTTCAATGGCGCTTATCGCAGCTCTGCTCGTCACGTTCATGGCACGTCCACTAAAGCGCCGCGTTCATTGCACGTGTCGTACACACGTTGGTGATCAGCGCTTGTCCTTTCTGTAGGTTCAGAGCGGTCTCCTGATTTCAAAGCATTATATGGGCGTCCGTGAGTATGATCGCGCCCTTCCTCAACAGGTCTGAGCCTCATGGCACAGTTAAGCTTGTGCGTCTGGAATCCGCCCGTGCTTCCGTACTGGCAAACCGAGGATAAGCTAGGTGATCCTGCGCCAATGTTCATTGCATTTGTCATTTAAGCGCGTGGGGATCGTGCTAGAGCTACCACGTATCCGGTCGCGCTCATAATCCATGCATGGCCGCCGAAAAAACAACCTGGGATCGTTGTCGGTAAACAAAGTGTATACCGTGCCGCATGAATGTCCCTTTGGGGCATCGGGAGGCCATTAGTAGGCGGGGCGCTGGGCCCACTTGATGTGATGATGCAGGCACCGAGGTCTTCGGCGTACATGCAGTGCGGGGAAATACAACTGCAGTACAGAGTACCTTGTGTGTCGGTGAACATTCTATTTGACCATCAGGGATCTCGCCGACGGCGTCTTCTTGAGTCGGCTGGGTCCGCCGTTCATCCTGTACGAGTCTTGCTATCGCCGGTGGCAATGTGGATATAACGGTGGGTCCACGTGGGTCCGGACACGAAAAAAACGATCGGTGGGATCAGGGAGCACAAAAGGGAATGCGGGATGTGGATCGTTTTACCTTGATATGTTTTAGACGCCCATGAGAGTCAAACGCCACTGCGAACTCAGGAAATGAATCTAGGCTGGAATGATCTGGCTGGGGATCAAACTTCGGCGGCTCGCCCATATGATGGGCCCCTGCGTGGCAATATAAGGGTCAGGGTCCAGGTGATGGATGAATATCTGAATCAACGCCCGGAGTTTGACTTGGCCTTTCTTGGCATGCTGTATGCTCCATGTTGGCAGAAATCTGATGCACGCAATCCTCCTAGCATTGATTATGAATAGCATGGGATGCCAACGCCACCAAGCTCGGTCCGATGCACTGATACAGATCAGACGGTCCGTTATACGTTAATATAGATTCGCCGATTCGTCACGGGCCCCATGCTCGCGTCATGCCACATACATGTCCAACAATCACATATCCCTGGACCATCTATCTAATCGGCGAATCAAATATCTAGTCTACCCATGAGAAAAGAAAAAACCAACCATAACATATACATATGAATAAACAATCCGTCGTGTGACTTTCAACAGCAAGACCCCTTGAACCGCCTGGTCGATTCTTCCCTCATCAAACCTAGTCTGATCGTCTCCGAGGGGTCTTGCATACGCAACGTCCTCGCCTCGGAGGCGTCCTCGTACTCCCACCGTGTGACGACGCGACGGGCGATATATTCAAACACTTCGCCAACGCCTTCCCCCGTCTTTGCAGAGGTAAGGAACAGCTTGGGCCCTTTGTCTGGAGGTAGAGGCGAATGAGGCGTCGCGTCGAGCATGTGCGAAGAGGTATCCGGCGTGGGCGGTGTATCTACGATCGCCCGGTCACGGCTGCGCACAAACAGGCTGGGCGTGATCGTCGGGGCGGAAGACGCGCTCGACGATGAGGATGCGCGCCTTTGTGTCCTGACGGGAGATGATAGTCGCGATGCTAGGGAAGGGGGGAAAGGCGACGAGCGAGCGGATGCATATGCATCAAATAGAGACGAAGAAGGTGTGTGATAGGATGTAACGCCGGTGTGAGTAGACGTGAGCGTGCCATTGTTGACATGGGTGCTCCCCCACGATGGATGTTTTGAGTGACCCTTGCGAAGGTACTGGTCGATATCGATGGAATGCGACCGAGAAAACGATGAGGAGAGATTAACAGTAGGTTCATCATGGGGAGAGGCCGGCTCTTCCAAATCAAGTTCTGCGATAGTGATGGACACTTGTTCGATTGGGGAGGATGGACGAAGAACCGAGGGGGGTACGAGCTCGTCGAGGAAACGGAACGCTTGAGCTTCGGAGACGACGGCCGACGAGCCGATAGACCTGGGATTGACGAGATCGGTCTTGTTTCCGACGACGACACAACAAAAGTCTGCCAGGTCCTCGTCGTAGAGGGGCGCCCGCTCACGAAAGTCTTGCCACCATTTTGTGAGTGCGGTAAGGGTCTCGGGTTGGTTCACATCGAACATGAGCAGTGCGGCGTCAGCACCGCGAAAGAATGCCGTAGATAAGCTAGAGAACCGTTCCTGCCCAGCAGTGTCCTACATTCAAGAATCATGGCCTTGAATCAGCTTGCAAAAAGTAGTGATGCGTAAAAGAATATTAACCCAAATCTGGAGAGTGACGACTTCGTCTGGTTTAGTTGGATGTAGTAATGTCTTCGCGATAAAATCGGCACCAATGGTGGCCCTGTAACCTGTCGAGAAGCGACCTGAAATATACTGCAAAAGAGGAGACTTTATTATTTGAAGTTTCGGGTGATCTCCAGGGTGAATACCTGAGTGCGAAAGCTTGTTTTGCCAACGCCTGAAGCGCCAATGACTACGAGTTTAACCGTTGGCATGTGCGTTGGTGTGTGTTGTGTAGAATGGCATAGGGAACTTCATGGAGGGTCGGAATGAAATGATACTACAGCCGAGTTGCCATACTTGGGAATAGCCAAAACACAGCCAAAGCGATCCGTCTTTGATCATATCCACTTGTACCGTTGGCATCGTCGAGATCAATACTAGCTAGGCGAGGATGGATGACAGCACACCACCACCACCAGATCACGATATATCTCCCCCACCACAACCACCAACGACCTTATCAGGTTCTCCCACTGATTTCCTGAAGGGCGTTGTCGGGAAGCGTGTCATCGTTCGTCTGACGTCGGGTGTGGACTATCGCGGTGCGTGTGTTATACCTGATCAACTGTCTCTGTTGACCTGACTTTTGACCAGGTATTTTATCATGCCTCGATGGATATATGAACATTGCAATGGAACAAACCGAAGAACACGTAAATGGCATTGTCACAAACAGATACGGCGATGCGTTCATTCGGGGGAACAATGGTGTGTATGAGACTCATGGGATTGATTCCTTGGCTCACTTTTTCGCGCACAGTACTCTACATATCTGCCGCAGAGCCAATTTGACACCATATGCGATGCATTTGAGACTTCAAACGCTCGGAGATCATGTGCTGTTTTAAACTGATTGTTCTGTGATCCAGTGTTCTGGTGGTGCACCACAATTTCATCTTCACTGGACTGTCATGTAACGTCACGGACTCTGTATTCCAAGACATTTGAAAATCTGCGTCGACGTGATCATGCTGAGAATGTAAGACCGCAGGGGACGACAACGGATGCGGGTCGGGCTCCGAGTAGCTGGCTCAAGTTGGTCCAGTCTAACAGATAGATTATAAATTCTGCATCAGTAAGTACATATTACTGGTATGGAATGATTCGTATCTACATCTCCTTGTCAGAGTCACAGGTCTTCGACTGGTTTCGGTCGCATATTCTCTAACATCGCTTGGAAATCATGCCCTGTCGGATTGTATGTGACGTGGGGGTGTTCGCCAGAGCTCTAGGGGGACTTGAGCAGGGTGGATGTTTTCCTCGACAATATGAGTAATGGACGCGCAACGTTCGATGCCAATGTTCTTCGGTTCTTCTTGGACTCTCATCAACCTAGACCACTAAAACGATGTTTGGAGCTTGTCTGGTCGATCTAACGTGTTACAGGCAAGTGCATGAGTTTCGTTTTGGGATTTCGTTTGGTATTTGGACTCGACCGTTTGCGAAATTTGCTTTCGGGGATTGAGTCCTCTCCATAGACCCAGTGTGAAACATTGATCAAGTTTTCAAGACATGATTTGATTATTGTTCGTAGGTCCGTTTATATCTTGGTGGTCACAAGTGCCCAAGTTGCACGCAGAAATTACTACCAATTGTCCTCCTTCATCCAATACACTGGCATCCTAATCTGCCACGTTCATATCACGTCGACGGCCTCCATCGATGTCTTTGGCGGTCGATTCACTTTTCTCAGCTACATTGATATGATAACCTGATACATGAGAACGCTATTGTTAACAGGGATAGACCACAAGCATGAAAGGGATACAAAACGAAGTTCATAATCAACTAGTATCGTATTGGTTCCGGGAACCGCACGAGTAGGCGTGGCATGTGATGGAACAAAACGACTGCTTCTCATCCGGGAAAAATATAAAAGTGTGCAGCATATCAAGACTCGTGGTGACACATCGATGGTCGAAAAGAAGTAGATCGGAAAACGGAGCGTGCTTTCGTCGTGGCCAAAAGAAACCGCGTCGCGACGTCCCAAATCACAGTTGTAACATCGAGAAAGCATCCGTCAGAGTAGCCATCTCGTATTCCTCGTAGATGACGTCGCACAGTCGGTCCTGTGCTTCGAACAACGCCAGGGCGCGTATGACGCTCGGAATGTGGTCGGGGGGAATTTCGCGTCTCAACAACGCGTCGCAGGCGCCGCAGAGGGTACTATCCTGTCTGACATGGTCGAGACGTATCGTTGGCGAGCGGGTGTGATGGGACACGTACACTGGTGAAACTCGTGGATTCTCCCCCATAGAATGAGGCGACGGGCGAAGGTGTGGGTGAACCCTCACGCGGAGAGACGATCGCGGGACACCACTCGCTTGTGCATGGCGTCGCTAGCTGCTGGTCTGCAGCAAGCGTATCCAGGGCTTCCGCAGAGAAGAGCGGGATCTGTAAAGGATATTGCGTTTGGTAACACGCCAATGCGCCCCGCGTCGCCATTCCAATGACAAGACTACTCACTTTGACACCTGACCAGGCGTCCTCCGCTTCGTCGTTGGCGAGCAGAAATGCAAGCCTATCCTCTTTCCTGTCGTAGAACACTGGCGTGAGCCCGCGGAACCACCAGTTGTTCGTTGCGGGGACGATCCCGCTCTCGATGAGCCTCTGCGAGATGGGAACGAAGCAAAAGACGCCCGTGCTCGTCATGAATAGCGACAGAAGCGTCATTGTCACTACTTGACAAGTGCGTGGTGGGCAGACAGGAGCATCGACGTCGAAACGTGACGCGTTGGAGTCACGTGAATAGAAAATCAACTGAACTTCTGCTTGTCAATTCAAGTGAACCGATCCAAATTACTGTTTACAAAGAAAACTACCGCTATCGCTCCTAAGTGCTGCTTGAGGGCACGAGACGTCGACAACCAAAACAATTTCTAACCTGTGCAATGCGTAGATCTCCGTTCCGTGATGGTTCGAGATTGTTTCAAGCTTTTCTCCGTGATTGATTTGGCCAACTGCTTAAGCAATGTTAACCTCGAGTTACCTTGTCAGCTAATCCTGTATGACGCAAGCAACCCTTTCTTTGGTTCTTGGATACCAATCCGGTTGGGAGAAACGAGAAAGTACCGAATGTGGAGTGACATCTTGGGAACCATGACACAAATGCTGGTAGGAAGGAAGCAGATCTGGATGCGCTAGTTAAAGGAGAATCTCTGGAGCAGCTGTGGGCAATTTAAACAGAGAGAACTGCCAGGACCTACCGCGATCGCCCATACATGTCCAACTCGCCGATCCACTGGGTGACATCCAGGGGATTAAAAGCACAGCGCAAAAGCCAGTCTCCCCTTGAATCTGAATCCCCGTTTTCGACAAGTGGCCGAACCAAAGCTGACGTGGAAAGCGACGACTGGTTCCTTGCGGCCACTACCAAGGTCTGAGCCAAGAGCTTCTATAGAGGTATTGGGATGGTAAATCCAAGTCCATTCTCGGAGCTTGAGCCAGGGTAAGGCGAAGCGAGTATATAGCACGTCGTGGGGGTCGTTGCCCACACTCGCCGTTTCTGAACTGTTTGATTTCAGAATGGGATGGTCGTGGGAAGCAAGTCTCGTCAAGCCCTCACTGATCCGCTGGCAGTCTCTCTAAACTGCTAACCATGTCTACTAGGCCTGTCGTCGCTCCCGTGACGAGTTCAACCGATGTATTCAAATCGGATATATTCAAAGGAAAGGTCTTATTCTGCACTGGAGGTGGGTCTGGAATATGCAAGGCGATGACAGAGGCCATAGTACGTCCGCCTCAGGCTCAACGTCTACACCCGCCACTAATCACGCTCGTTCAAGATGAAACACGGAGCCAGTGCTGTCATCGTAGGAAGAAAGTGAGGCCCAGTTACGTTGACTCGAGCCAGGGACACGCAGTTGACCACTCTTCAGCCTCCAGAGACTCACTGAGAGCGCCGATGAGCTCTCGCGGGCCACAGGCCAGACATGCATACCCGCACAGGCCGACGTGAGGCATCCACAACAGCTCAAGGACGCTGTCGCCAAAACGGTCGAGAAATTTGGGTGCATCGACTTTGTCATCTGCGGTAGGCACACTTGCCCTTCGTCGAATGTGTCGGTCATCCGTTGCGACAGGCGCAGCGGGTAATTTCCTCGCGTCCATCAACGGCATGTCAGAGAACGCGTTCAGAACCGTCATGGAAATCGATACTGTGCGTCGTTGCCCATCCGTCCACATAACCTTCCTTGACCAGCATCATAGATGGGCACGTTCAACACCATAAAGGCTACGTTGCCCCATATCCGCGCGTCGCATGGCGCCTACATCCACGTGAGCACAACACTGCATTACAACGGTGCCCACCCTTTCTCGCGTCGCCATCCTCGTCGCTCACTCTTCGCCGCACACCAGCGACGCCTTACCAGGTTCACGTTTCGGCCGCTAAAGCAGGTGTAGACGCCCTTTCTGCGGTCCTTGCAATCGAGGAAGGCCCTCGTGGCGTGCGCTCCAACGTCATCGCACCTGGCCCAATCGAAAACACCGAAGGCATGTCCCGGCTGTCCAACCAATCACAAGAGACCGCCGGGCGTTTCCCGCTCGGGCGCATGGGGCACCTGAACGATGTCGCGAACGCGACCGTATTTCTTTTTAGCGACGCGGCGGTGTACGTCACGGGGCAGGTGCTGCCCGTCGAGGGGGGCACTGAGCATCTACGGACGAGCCAGTTGCCGTATCCGCAGTCGGTTCTCGATCCGGAGAGTATTAGACATATGATTAAACCCCGGTTGTGATGCTGGCCCGTGTACGGCTGTCCCTGCTTTGGTGCATCCAAAATACCATCAGATATCTGTGACCAAAGCGTGCATATCATAATCTAGCAGAAAACTCGCTCGGCGACACATTGAAGAGCAACGGTAAGCCAAGTATCTTCCACCCTGTACCACATACCCGTGTCAGCGCTAGTGCTCGGTAAAAGCGGGGAGCGTAAATTTACTGCATTTTCCGCTGGACATTCATGATGTACTAACACGCGTTTTATTATTAAGCCTGTTGTCCATTCGCGAGACATAGATGACCATTTCACCCTTGAAGAGAAAGGCCTCGAGATGTGAGACTTGGAGGGGGTCCACGACCCTTTAGTCCCAACGACGACTGCGATTGACTCCCATAGTTACATTTTCGAACCTCACACTGCGTTCAGAACAAAAGTTTCCCATCTAGTTCATTGCATCCACAACACCAGGGTATAAAAGTCTCGCGATGCACTAACTAATAACTATCAAGGAGGTATACCCTAGAGGGCGATGTTGACGCCAAGGTTGACACAAACTTGCACCACTGCGGCGATCAGAACCTTGAGAACTGCACAGACACCGGCCAAAACCACATCAACGGTGATGAGAATGTTAATCTCAGCGACCAATGCAAGAATAGCAGCACTGCAAGCAACGTCAGTGAGCGAAGAGGAAGCTGAAAGAACATGCATACAGCAAGAGTTTCACGGCAGCCACGATACCGTCGAGGTTAGCGACAAGCAAAAGGGCAATTTGCAAGACAGCCTGCACAGTAGCAATCACCACCTGAGAAGCCGACATTCAGTGATCGAAGCACTTTGACTTTGTAAGTAGACTCACCCCAAGGAGCTCGAGGACGACAACCACAACTGCCGAAACGTCGATCGCAACCTTGGCTTCGACGACGGCTTTTATGTCTGCGGTGAGAACAACAAGGACCTGGGTAGCTTCACCCAAGATGATATTGACCTGGTCGACATTAGGCGGGCTACCAGCACTTGCAATGGCGGCTGAATGGATCATCGTCAAGATGGCTCTAGGTGACAAAAGACAAACGTACCAAGCTGTTTCTGGTAAGTAGTAAGGGAACTGGTAGCGCTTTGGCAGGCGCCGACGGGGGAGGCGGGAGACCGGGTGTCAAGGTCAAGAGTAGGGAGAGCGGCGACGAGGCCAAGAGCGGCGACGAAAGCAAAGATAAAGGAGAGGACGCGCATTGTGAGCGAGATTGAAAGAGTGACTGGTGTTGGGAGAGTTGGAAAGGTTTGAGAGAAAGCTGGGAGGCTGAATTTTCGTTTGACGCTCCCAGGTTTTTATAGGTCTTGATCACGGCGATCTGATGGGCCAAATCTCGCATAGTACGCGAGAAATTACAATAGCCAAGAAATATAACGTCTTGTATGTCCGGAATTGGCATATTTGACGGTACTTCTTGGAGATTTATGGAAGACCGCATCCACCTCACCTGGCCTTGTTTGCTTTCAACCGACACTGGTTTGATGAATTGAACCCGCATGCTACAGTGCTGCAACTTTTTCTCGTCATCGCTAGGAGCTGACAACCCAAATACATAATCCATTACTCCGCGGCGGTGGAGCACTTGATCGTGGTCGATGGCTTGCAAAGAATTCAAACTTGTTTCTGCTCTGCTACAAACGAAGCCGCTGAGCGTCGCAGGAATGTCGTTTCGCCACCGTCTGTGGGCGGGCAACTTGTCTACATCCCAGGGTCAAACTTCCTTAGCGTAAACAGCGTGGATGACATGTGTTACCTCAAGCCTCATTCTACGTGACTCCGTCATGATATGGCGATTGGAACGGATTTTAAGCGACGCTTGGATCCACTCCGTGGGACGAAAATACGTTAGTACGTAGTTTTGCTATACCCTTTTCTCTCATCTTAACGTGATCCTGACCCGTTGATAGGAAAAAATGATAAACCTGCAGGGTGGTCCAACCAATTTAGGACCGTTGCTTTCCCTGGAGGGCTGACCCGTCGACCGTTCAACGATCGGAAAAAAAAGTGGGTCGGCGTTAGAAGCAGGGATTTGAGGCCTGTCAACGGTGCATGATCATTGAACTATCTGAGTTCCCACTCAGTTTTGGTGGCACTCACATGACATTGAAGTCGTCACCAGTCGGTCGATTCCCCAAATCATTCAATGAACCTATTGCAGTCTGTTACTTATTAGTTGGATGAATTCTGGTGGAGCTTGCCCAAGACGCACTTGTGGTGATAGGCGCCGGTCGCCAATGACAGCGCCTCCATCATGGGGTCTTGTCATTCCCTTGAGTGGCGGAGAAGGCGTTATACCGTCAAGGCGACTCATCACGAGTTGAATACCAAACGTCAATCGCCCGCGCCCCGTCGATTCGTCTGCGCCAACTTCCTCGCCACATCATGCACGTCCTCATCACAGGCGCAACTGGTTTCATCGGCAATCGCGTCCTGTTTGACGCCTTGGTCGACAACCGCATCACGAAGGTGACCGTCGTCGGGAGACGTCCGCCCTCGCTGGACGAGAAATTTATGGACGCTGCCAAATCAGCCATCATCCAAAAACTCACCATAATCACCCGGGAGGACCTTTCCGTCTGGGACTATGAACGGGACACCGAACTCGTCTCGGCTCTGGCGGATTGTAGAGCGTGTATCTGGTATGTGCAAGTCCCCCTTCAACGCTTGCCACCCTATGTGGTGAGCTAATCTAGGCCGATGGTGATCTTCTAGGTGCGTAGGCGGCAAAACAGACGATTTCTCATCACCTGAAGAATTTGAGCGCGTCTCGTATACCTTCACGCTCAATGCGGCCCATTTCTTCTCCAGACTCGCCCACGCCCAAAGCACGACTGATGCGTGCCAGGGCAGCTTCCGATTTTGCTACTGCAGCGCGAAATGGGCCAACAGGGCAGCTAAAGCCAGCCTCTTTTCGTTTGAAGCCAAAACGCGGCACATGAAGGTACTTGTCCTCATGTGTTCATTCTCCCTTCCTCTCTCAATACATTCACAACAGGGACGCGTCGAGACCGCGTTACTATCCATCGCAGCAGAGTCGCACGGGACGCTCGTCGCGTACATCTTCCGTCCCGGCACGCTTGTCTCGCCCACGTCACTCACCTCGTTCGGCGGGCTCGCCTCTACCGTCGCGTCCGCTGGGCTCCGCATCATGCCTTCGCTGCTCAGTAACGTGGAGCACGTCGCGCGCGTGCTGGTGGACGCTTCGGTGGGCGTTCGGGTCGAGTGGCAGCGCCAGGGGCCGGATGAGGACAAGGACACATGGGAAAGTGAGGAGATCGTGTCGTGGTCTTTGGGGCTAGGTGTATGATGGGAGCCGCGACGCATGTTTCGGGTTGGTTTAACCTTGCACGCATGCCATCCCCCGTGTCCTCGACAAGTTTCCAAGTTGCTTCGATTTCCAAGTTGTTTTCAGGGTTGGTGGTTTTTGGGCAACTTGGTTCGCCCACGCAGTCAAAAGGTGTAGATCAAAATAGTTGTGTTACTGTAAGTTGGCCGTCCTGTAGCAGATGGTACTGTTCGTAGAACGTTGGGTCTAGATGCTTGAGCGTCAATCCTTTGGTGATCAGCCGTGTCGCCATTTTCACCAGTGTCCAGGCTTGTGTGATCACTTGTACCCTCATCAACGTCGCTCACTCCCTACGACCCATTGCTTGAACTCCCTTTCGACGAGCTACAAAGCGCATTGTCGACTTGTTTTCAGCCAAGCTTTTCTTGCTCTGTTGTAAGCGTCAAATTCCTACATTTATCGCAAGCACCTTATCATACGTCTGGCATTTCGCCTACCATTCAGCTGCGTGAGTCCGCACTACCGTCCTCCATCCTTCGGTCTAATCGTCACCATACCCACAGGCCTACATCAAGTTCTCCTGCGCAGGCTCATCCAATCCGGTACTTACTCGCTGCCTTCGACATCATTCTTCCACTGGCCGTCCAATTTCTCTAACATCTCCCTTCCCTGCGTCTATACCATCCAGTTCCTCCCTTTAGCCTCACCCATTTCCCTGCACTCAAGTTGTCGTCGTCTGCACCCGTCTCGTTCCCACTCCCTCTTATCTCTTTCCTATCTCCTGCATACCAAACCAATATCCCACCTTGCCACATCGCGCGTGTTCATACCCCATCCTCGTTTGTTACCATTCTCCAGTTTTCTGCTTCTGTGCGTTTTCTACGATCCGCTCTGTTTCCTGTGAGTTATGAAATGTCATTCTCAGTGGATTGGTGCGCCGATCTCATATCTACCCTTTCTCTCTTGCTAGTCTCGTTTTAGCAATCCTCTTGTCTGCTCTCCCCGATCTTGATCGCTTCTCTGTCTAACTCTCTAATCCCGTTATTGTTCTGCTCTTTGCCGTGATCTGGTCTGCTCCGTGTATGTTCACTTCCAGCGTCGACGCCCTCCCTGATTAACTCTTCCCCGCCAGTTGCGTCTCAACCCTCCTCCCGTCTAACCCCTCCGTATTTTGAATTCCCTCTTCCGTCACACCCTATCTGCCAAGTTCTGCTATTTGTCACCTCTCCGGTGACGTGGTCTCCGCCTATCTGATCGTCGTCTGCCTGGTCACGTTGCCATCCTGTCTGTTGCCTTCCGAATCCCTCTTCCTGTCTAATCCCAATATCCCCCCGCCTCTCCTTGATCGCTCAAATCGGGGCTCGTACATCCAAGATTCACATCTCCTTCTGTCTCATCGCCGCTGTGTCCAATCCGCTCTAGTCTGCCTCGTCCTGTTTTAGCCCGTCACAACACCAACACCATCCCAGACCCCACTACATCGACTGTATATCCCGACCCTCGCCTTATCACACCCTTCCCTGCTCTTCCAGCCTGCATAAACCAGTCCTAGCACCTCCCTTTCGCCGCCCATACCCCCGTTCTTCGCTATATTTTCTCCCAATCACTCGAAATGAGCTCTGAAAAAGTTACTTTCCAAATCACTGGTATGTTTCAGCTGACTGGCGAACGCGCTCGTGCATGCTCACTTGTTTTACATAGTTGCCCAATTAACCCTCTCGTCCCAACTTTCCAAACAAGACATCCGTGTAACTGTCGATGTTGATGGCATGTCTAAAATAACATGTTCTGGAATGCTATCAGATGATGGCCAGAAGGTAATGTGGAGCCATCCCTTCCTCTTGTAAGCATCTCTGCCATCTCTGCATACTTTCAACCTGTGGTTTCTGATCTTTTACCCTTCCAGCACTGCATCTCCCTCCACTGGTGTTAGAGTTATTATATATGCTCTTCCAAAGAAGCTCACTCCTAAATGGGACAAGCAGCCATTGGGTGATCAGATGGTGACAAGTGTAGCCAGCTTGTTGGATTCAGGGCATGAGTGGCAATGTGAGTTCCATTCCTATCCCTTTGACATCTGTGCTAATAGTCACTTAAGGCAGTGTATCTGGTCTACCTGTTGGTCCTGCAACTTTGTTCATGACATGCAAGGCCACAGATGTGCTGGTAAGTTCTATGTTACAGTTCAGTTCATACTTGACTGAATATGGTCTCTAGACCACATCAAATGGGCATGATTGTTTATCAGCTCTTAGAAAGCATAACATGAAGCTATTCAGAGCTGGGAAACATTTCAAAAGTGTGCCTTGTGTGTCTACAAGGATTGAACTGGGATTGGCAAGGTTGGATCTTTGTCCTTTAGGCCATGCAGATCACACCACTGTCTTGAATGATCTTGCAATTTCTTTTGACTCTCACTATCATCAAGGGGGCAATATCTCAGACCTCAACAGAGCAATAGAGATCAAGCAGACTAGGCTTGATCTCTGCCCATCAGGCCACTCAGAACATGCTAAGGCTCTTGGAGAGCTTGTGTTAGGCATGTGGAAGTTTTATTGCATCCAAAAAAACAAAGCATACTTGAACAGACTCATAGAGATGCAAGAAGGATGGCTTGATCTGTGTCCATCAGGTCATCCAGACCATGCAAAAGCTCTTGGAGAACTTGCACTATCCTTGTGGGAGCGCTATTGTGTCCAGGGAGACATGATGGACTTGAACAAGTCTATTGAAATAGGAGAAAAGGTGCTTGATCTGCGTCCAGCTAGCCATACAGATTATGGCTTGGGTTTCAATAACCTTGCACTATCTATAATTGCACGTTATAGAAAGCAAGGTGACCTGATTGACTTAAACAGGGCCATTGATCTTCAAGAGAAGTGTCTTGAACTTCATCCACTAGGTCATCAGGAGCATGGGCTTGCACTCCGGAATCTTGCATTGTCATTGTTGGATCATCATCTTAAAGTGGAAAGCCACTCCAATCTAGCCAGGGCAATCAAGCTATTCAAGGATGCATTAGCCACCTATTCAATCCAACAGAGAGACTTTGCTTTCAATGCTGGTCAACTAGCTCAAGCTACCCTTCTTTTGTACCTGGCAGATTCTGATCACCCATCTCTACTAGATGAGGCTTTTGAAATCTATAGGAAATTGAAGAGTTGCAGTCCAGCAGTTTCACTGGATTTATTAGAGGCAACATTGCTTTGGGTTGAGCATGCTGAAGGGTTTGACCACCCTTCAGTCTTGGAGGCTTACCAAACAGCACTCAATACACTGGATCACTTCACCTCCCTCAGCTCTTCACTAGACTCTAGGCATGAGACAATGCAGGCAAGGGTGGCTGGTCTGGCAAATGATGCATTCACATGTGCCATATGGTACGATGACCTCCAGATGGCTGTTGAACTCCTCGAGCAAGGTCGAGGAATCCTATGGAATCAACTCGCCCGCTTTGACATCTCTCTCGCTGCATTGGAGAATCGGGATCACGAAGGACGCGAGCTCGGAAAGAAGTTCACTCAATTGAGTGCGGGCCTCAGGAAGCATGCTGAAGGTAGTGGTGGCCAAGGCATGAGTCCGTACTGGCGAGTCCAGGAAGAATGGCAGTCCGTGGTGGACAAGATTCGTTGCCTAGACGGATTCTCGCGGTTCCTCATACCTCCCCGTTTTGACGACCTCCGACAGGCCGCGGAATGTGGGCCAGTCATCATCGTAAATGCATGCGAAGACTGCGACTGCGACGCTGTCATTGTTCTCCACTCTAGACCACCCGTTCACGTGTCCCTTCCCTGCACATTCGGCGACGTCTCCCAACTGTGCTCGCAATTATCCGAACTGACCCAGGACTCGCACGCATATGGAACGAACAGAGAGTCCTATGTGAAGCAAATGCTGCGCGAGTTATGGTCGTCTGTGGTCGAACCGATCGTCACCGTACTTCAAGATGACATTCAGCTACCTTTGGGTTCTCGTATTTGGTGGTGCCCAACGTCGAAATTGACGATCCTCCCGTTTCATGCCGCAGGTCCGCATCGAAAGGCGGAGAAGAATCTCATGGACATCTACGTCTCTTCATATGCTCCCTCTCTCTCTGCACTCGTTCGTACCCGTGACCGCATGCGTTCTCAGAAAAATGCCCGCGATGCCTCTGGAACAGCAAATCCGGTTTCGTTCGCAGCTGTAGGTCAGGCGCGGCCGAGTGCAGACACAAAGCTAGGCGAACTACCGGAGGTGGAGCACGAAATCCGCAAGGTCCGTGACGAGGTCGGGATGCCTCCAGATGTGAAATTCGACGTCGTCACTGGCGATGCGGCCACCATCGAAGGCGCCATAGAGGCGTTCCGAGACCATCGCTGGGTGCACGTCGCCTGCCACGGCGCACAGCACGCGGAAAAGCCGTTCGAATCCTGGTTCGCGATGGGCGACGGCAAGCTTACGCTCATGCGAATTATCCAGGAACGCTACACGAACTCCGAGTTTGCGTTTTTGTCTGCGTGCCATACGGCTGTGGGGGATGAGTCGACTCCAGACGAGGTGCTCCATCTCGCGGCAGGGATGCAGTTCGCGGGGTTCAACGGGGTGATTGGGACTCAATGGAGGGTGGATGATTCGGAGGCACACCGGGTAGTCACCCGGTTTTACAGGGAGATGTTCAAACGTCCGGTCGTTGACTTTGAGCACGCGGCTGCGGCGCTGAACACTGCGGTGTTAGAGTCGGCCGATGAAGTGGCATTGGAGAAGCGGATTGTGTTTGTGCATATCGGAATCTGAGCTGTTCAATTGATGTGGGTGCGTTTTTTTCGCAGACGTTCGCGCCTCGTCCAGGTATACTTTGTGTTCGATTTTTTATTATACCCTGGCTTCTGTGCCAAGGGATGTACTACTGGAGAAGTGGATTATTTCGTGCGCGTCTAAATTTGAGCCTTTTTGTTTGACGTACATAGGTCTCTTTGTATGATTGGCAAGTTCACGTATAGTGGTCCTTGTGTCTCGATATGGGTTTTGATCGTTTTTGTTTTTCATACCGAGTTTCTCTCCTCGCTTCTCGGAACGAACTTGTACAAAATGGATGTCTGCGGAATAGCGCCAGCGTAGAGACGTCGATACGAAGCGAAACCTTAGCGTAAGAGAGACTCGACTTGGGTTAAAACGCTAGTGTTCTCAGAAACGTCGGGAAATCTTGCTTCTTGAATTTGGTATTCGTCAACGACGCATGCGGCTTTGAAGCAAATAGACCGACTTCATATGTTGGCATCAGAAATCTGCCTTGCCGACAACAAAGCAGTGGAGGACTATCTCAGTCTGCCACTGGAAGACTTGTTCTTGTTGTGTGACACTGTGACCCATTGTGACGTGACGTGTCTCAGTCGTCACGTTTCTTCAGCGACGCG
The DNA here is from genome assembly GCA_038093375.1 of Xerocomus brunneocitrinus. Lineage (NCBI taxonomy): Eukaryota > Fungi > Basidiomycota > Agaricomycetes > Boletales > Boletaceae > Xerocomus > Xerocomus brunneocitrinus. Next base: position 17,373 of record JBBPSB010000105.1, on the reverse strand, counting down.
ACTTGGTCGACACGAATTACGATGACCGTCTTTGATGGGGTGTGCTATTCGCTCTCCCCGACGCTGCCCCCGTCCCGCAGAACCGAACTTTCCGCCATCCTTGACCTCAATGGCGCTGTACCACAACAACCCTACACTCATCTTATCGTTCTCGCTGCCTCCCACGCCCACAGCGACGTCACGAACAAGCCCAACTTGAAGATCGTCACCGACCGCTGGGTTGATCGTAGTGTCGTCTTGGGAAAATGTCAGCCGTACGCATATGTTTTCTCTGTCCTTTATTCCGTGCCGTGACCGATGTGTGCGCGTCTCCCAGTGAGCAGTATTACTCTCCTGACCCAGCAATGATCTTTTCAGGCGTTGTCGCCTGTGCTACCGACGTATGTCGTTCTCATGCCTCATTATTCCACGTGTACCTCACCAGTCTCGCGTTAACTTCGTTCTAGCTTTCTGCACCTGACTTGGAGGTCCTCTCAGCTGGTATCACCGCACTCGGGGGTCAATGGCGTATTGGTCTCACCCGCGACGTTACTCATCTCTTCGCCCTCCGTACAGGCAGTGACAAGGTACTCTCCCCATCGCGCCCGTTGCGTTCACTGTCTCATCTACCATTCAGTACAACACTGCTCTTCACTTCGCGTCCCAAACTCACATGTGCATTGTTACTCCACACTGGTTTGACGATTCTGTTCGTCTTGGTCGTCGTGTCCCGGAAACGCCTTATACTTGGCCAGACCCACTCGTCTTGCGTTCCGGTGTAACCCTCGATCTGGATGAGGATGCCGTAACCATGGAGGGCAGACGAAGAAGACCCCAGGGTGATACAGAGGCAGACAATGCTACCAGCGTCCCCAACGAAGGGGAACACGTCCGCGTATGGGACGGTCGTCGCATTCTCCTCTCCACCTCTCTCGAATTGGGTGACAGGTCGCGGGGCGCGATCGAAGCTGGAATTCGACGTGCAGGCGGTGTTGTTGTCCCGCTCGCCGAGGGTGCAGACGAAGAAGTAGAAGAAAAGGCGATCGACGAATGTGATATTTTTGTCACGCGATGGCGGGGTAGCAAACCGTATTTCAAGGTATGCACTTTGTCGATCATCTCTTCCCGTTTACCTTTTTCGTCCCTAGGCGGCGCGTGCATCACTTCTTATTGGCACCCTCACTTGGTTGTTTAGCGTCGAGTCTAGTGGAACGCTCCATTCGCCTCTCGACTCCTTGCTCTGGTATCCAACTCCAAGAGGTGGCATTCCCGGTCTTATCGATTGTGTTCGTAATGGTTCAAATTCCGTCATGTTAACTCTCCCGTCCTTACCACTTTTCCTAGGAAATTTCGGTCACTAACTACACGGGTGCGGCACGAGACTACCTAAAACGTCTCATTGTACTTGTCGGTGCCAAGTTCACCCCAAACATGAGTCAATCAAACAAGGTCCTAGTGGCGGGTTTGTGAGTATCTATTCCACATTGTCGCTTACGCGTACTCAATCGTTTCTCTTCCAGCCAGCCATCTCCCAAGACCACCCGCGCACTCTCATGGTCTATCCCTGTCGTGAATCACATATGGTTAGAAGATTGTTTTGTAGAATGGCGGTGTGTGGGTTTTCTTCTCCCCTTACCATGCCTCTTACGCACACCAGCGCTCTCACTGTCGGACTTGAGCGTTACATTGTTTATCCTACAGGGATTGACTTTGGGAAAATTCTGATGACACGACACGGCGAACGTATGTCCGGTTTATCTTGCGTCCGGTCGTTGCTCATATTCTTATCCCGTAGCCCCTTCTTCTCAATCCGTCCCTGTCCCGCGCTTGAGTGGGGGTGCTGTACCGGGTGGTCGTGGCATCGGTGTCATCGACGTAGAACAGGAGGAAACACGTGATGCCGAGTATCGTGCTCGTGTGCATGAGGGTAGGATCCATTTAGCCTATTTACGACGCACGAGACGTTTACTAACGCCACGATAGCAGATGGGACATCCACGGCCCCGATACAAGGCGGCGCACCGACGGATTCACGAACAACACCACGTCCGCAAGCGGATTTGGTAAAGAAGACCCCGTCGTCGTCCACAAGGAGACGTGGGTCGATCTCGACGCCGAGGACCGTGTCGGCGACGGGGGCGTTTGTCGACCATGTGATCGAGCTACCGACAGATGACGATGACGTGGATGGACGGCGTACCCCAGCAAATGGTAGACGGCGCAAGAAGACGCCTTTAGGTTCGGGTGCGACACCGCGGAGCGTGTCGAGGAGTTCTTCAGCAGGTCTTTTTTCGAACGGAGGGGAAGTCGAGGTGGTACCTTCCTTGGAGACAAGCTCGAAAGGTGGCAAGGGAAAAGAGAAGGACAAGGACAAGGGAAAGAGTAATGTGGGACAGCGGCAAACGCGGCCAGTTGAGGAGGAAGATGAAGATGAAGACATTTTTCAACCATCGCGGAAATCAAAGGCGCGCCTTGCCCAACGAAGGCCGGATGTTCAAGGTGGTCAGACGGAAAACGAGGTGGAAAAACAAGCGCCCGCCCAGGCGAGCAAACCAAAGCGACAAATAGTCAAGAGGATGACTGTCGGTTCTGATTCGGAGTCGCCCTCGGCCGCGGGTGCGGGGGATGGGTCAGAGAGGGGGTCGGTGCCGCCTCGCAGGGCAGTAGGCGCAGGATCGGCGACGCCTGTCAGATCAGGGATGAAACCAAGACCAAGGTCCAAATCGGTATCAAGGCCCAGGTCTATTCCGGGCGGGGAAAGCGAGGATGAAGTCCGGAAGTTGGCTGCAGAATCTGGGACGGCCACGGAGACCGGGAAAACACGGGAGCAAGCAGACAAGCCAACGCGTAATGGCGAGATCGTCACCAAGGGAAAGAAAAAAGAAAAGGCAAGTGAAGGGAAGAAGAAGACTGCACGGAGCACGTTTCGCCCTCGATCACCCACGCATTCGCCATTGTCAACCTCGCCAAAGACGACGAATGTGCGTCCACTAAAGCGGCGACTATCTGTCGTTGTCCCATCCGTTCCTAAGGATTATTTTTCGTCACAACAGAGCGTGCGCAACGCGAAAGAGCACAGTAAAGGCGATCACGAGCACGAAAGAGAGAAAACGGGAGCGGATGTTGGTGCGACCACCGAGTCGGCATCCCGAAGCAAGCAGCTCGCGCCTGCGGCCTCGATCTGCGTAGTCTCTGCAGAAGCGTCAACGTCGACAAGTAAACGCGCTAAACCCCTCCCTGCAAAATCATCGACTGGCCCCGGTGTCTCTCAAAAGTCAGATGCTCAGCCCAAAGCCAAGTCTAAGCCCAAGCCCAAGCCTCACGGGTCCAAGGAAACGGCCAAAACGCTTGCAAATGAAGCCGAGCAGATGGGCGAAGTGGAAGACGAAAACGACACGTCCATGATTGTTGCGTCCGTGGCGTCTTCGAGTCGTGGCGGACCTAGACGAAGTGCGGCCAACAAGGCAAGTACGCGGCTAAGGGAGGAGATCATGCCGGATGTGATCAGTTTCGAAAATGAGCGGAAACAGGCGAAGCGGAGGCGGAGTGGGGATTGGGAGTCGGCTGTGTCTGTGAGACATGAAGAGGAAGAGGAAAAGAGGCAGGAAAAGAGCGGGAAGCGAAGAAAAGTGTCGAAGGACAAAGAGGAAGAGGTGGAGGAAGCAGAGGTAGAGGTAGCAGTGTTGGCCAAGCCAAAACCGAGACCGAGCATTGGGAAGGGGAAGGAGAAAGGAATAGCGACCGTGGGCTCAGACGAGGAGATGGACGAATCACCAGCGAAGAGCAAACTGGGTAGAAAGAAGGGTGGTAGTGGGCGGGGGAAAGAGCCGGGCGTCATTCGACTGATGACGACTGGCGTAGCTCTCTCGGATGATGTGGTCAAGGTTTGTCGCTCCTTTCCCCCAAGACAGATATGCTAATGTTGGATGCTCCAACGGCGCAGCGTCTCACGAAACTGGGGGTACAGATGACGACAAAACCGACGGACTGTACGCACCTCATTGCCAAGGGTATTGTCCGAACAGAAAAATTTCTCTGTGCCATGTCCGTCTCGACGTATATCTTAACTGAAGAATGGGCAAACGCGAGTGCCAAGGGTGGAAAACTCCTTCGTGCGTTTCAAAGTTAAAGCTGTATATTTCTTCGCATCGTTGATCCCATTATCTAGCTGAATCCGATTACCTATTGTCCGATGCAGCTGCGGAAAAAAAGTGGGCGTTCAAGTTTACAGATGCGTTGGCACGCGCCAAAGGACCTGAAGGCGGTTCGAACTTGTTCAAGCAAATGACGTTCTATGTGACGTCCAAAGTCTCTGTCGACACCAAGTTGCTCAAAAATGTCGTGTCTGCTGGTGGTGGTCAAATTCAGACTGCGACGACGCCGACAGTGCGGATTCTCAAAGGCAAGGCGAACCGGTACGTCGTGTCGTGTGAGGAAGACAGGGGGATCTGGCGGCCCTTGGCGCAAGAGGGGATCAAGGTGTATTCGCCTGAGCTGTTGTTGAGGGGTGCGTTGAGGCAGGAAATTGAGTGGAAGAGTCGGGAATGTTTGGTAGCGGGGTAGATCTCGAGTGAGCACGAGGCTCTTGAAGATTTGGATTTTACTTCGTTTGTCTTTGATGTGTGTATATACGGGTGTAAGTACAGATGATAATGGGGGTCAGGAACACCACCGTTCTTTCTTTGGGAAAGCTCTCAGACTTCAATTCCAATTGCAGAGTAAGATGCAAGGTTGCCTAAGGGCGTCAACTGATGCGAGACTCTGCCCTGGCGGACAGTGAGTACATCTAGGATAGCTTCGTTGGGGTCATCGATTTCCCCGAGCTGATCATCATGCAGAGATGAAATGCAAGACTGTTCAACTTAGACAACGACCAATCCGTAGGTCCTGATGGTGCATTACGAGTGGGAAGAATGACCTCGTGAAGGTCATTGATTCCCCCGAGCACGCTGTACCAAGTATATAGATAAAGGGCTGCCAAGGTTGTTCAGGGATGTCGACCAACGCGGGTGCCCTGGTGGGCAACTCGAGCAAGAACGATGTTGAACCTCATTGAGGTCCTCAAAAGCAGATACAAGCAATACAAAGGCGAGCTCCCACTAATCGACCAATTGACCCGCCTGTGCGCGCTCGCACTGCCCCCTTACTCAATCGTTCGCCTTATAACGGCTGTCTGCCCACCCTCTTGCGCCTCAATGAAGCAAGTGTGCTCACACCTGCTCTTCTCGTTCGCCCATCCACGTAGCCCACTCACATGCAGTCCCCCCTGCCTGTTGTGTGGTTCCATCTGACGCAATTGTATTGTATGCACTGACTCATTCAGCTTTCAAACTTATTCACGCACTGCCTGTGCACAGCGTAGCTACCATGCACGGGACCCATCTGGCTAACTCGCACCGCACTCACCTATCCATGCGCACAGGTGCCCACTCACATCCACACATCCAAACGACGAACCGAGGATCAGTATCTGCACATTTGCACTTGCAGACTGCCACTGTTGCACAGACAGCCCACCTGGACTGCAAACAGGCCGTGTTTGGTGAAGTCATCACAAATCGATCGGTGCGTTTCTTTAATCCAGTCAACATGCTCGTCTCATACCGTGATAACTATGAAGATTATGTCGAATATGATCCACGCACATCAGACGACCACGAGTGCACGTCCACGTCCACAGCCACCAACGCCATCAATGCCATTGCGGATGCACCTCCTCACTGGAAAGAATGATATGGGTCCAAAGCCGATGACCCAAACCCATCTGCGGCATTGGAAAAGTATGTCGAGTTCCTTGCATCGTTGATCGCGATCCGCTGACATGGACCTTTTGCAGAGTCATTGAGGTACCTGGACCTACACCCATCGTTTACAGACGATGTGCCGTCCCAGCAGAAAGACGAGTCCGACAAGATCCGGATGGCCTTACTCAACAACTCTGAAACCATAGCTTTATCCACACCCCACTTGTACGGTATGACTATGAGGATATGTTGGGTTTGTCGATCGGGACATGTTCATGCGGTTTCGTGGCGGAGGAATTGGTCACAAAGCAACCCGAGACTGGGACGAGTTCTTACTCCAAGAAAGTCGTGTAGCCGAAGATCCGATGGAGCAGGAAGGGCTTGCGGACACAGCACAGCAGGAGGATGGCGAAGAAAGTGACAAGGAAATTGAAGAGAATGTGGTCGATGATGCAGAAGAATGGGAGATATGTTGAGTACGAGCATGAGTTGGACCGAGTAGTTGCTGATGACGGGGAAGAATTGGACGACAATGTCTTGGTGCGAAAGGGCTACCATTGGCGCACTCTGATCAATCATTGCTTGGGCTGCGGGCAGGTACAACGAGTGAGAAGATACGGGGATGCAATGCAATTCGAATTACGGAGCAGTTATGACATAGTCAGATATACTCTCGAGCGACAACGAAAATTGCTGACATGCGTGCTATCGAGTACCTGGTGTCCTGCGACTCGGTATGCTATCTCGCGTGCAGCGTTGAACTCAGTGGCTAAGAACGACTGCCTTTGGCTGACGATATCGATTCAGATGAGAACCAACGGGCGATTTACTGTAGCACACAAGAATTTGGCATTCCAACACGACTCGCTTCTCCCTAGCTAATTCATATATCCTACAACATTTGCCTCAACGGAACTCTGATTCGGCATAATACAACAGCAACGAGGCACGGCATTCAAGGCAATTAGTACACTTGTTCTCGCTGTACTCTGAACACTTGAGTGGGATGGGGGTTTGGTAAGAGATGAGCGAGCACAATCTATGACACGAATCAGTAGGCGGCGATATTGGGAAGGAGATAAACAGTCACCGGTGAGGTGGGTGTTTTTGGGTCTTTAACGGTCCACACAAGGGGCTGGACGCCGTGGGGGGCGTGCACACGAATACTGAACAGAATGGATTAGCAGCTGATCAGAATCCGTCTGAAGGAACCGGTGTCACTCACGTGTATGTGTCCAGGGAACCTGGGGAGACGGACTCGACGAAGTTCCATGGCGGATTCAACCCTCCAAGCAACTCCGCAGCAATAACCTGCGCTCCAGGCACAAAGTGCCCCCCCGCCACTGTGGTGACAGGAAAACTGCCGATATTAAGTGTATATGCTGCGGTAGGAGGAATCGGCGCGATATCCCACTGCAGCCAATTAGGTGAGCGGTGCATTCGGATGAAAGTAGGAAACAACATACTTCTTGGACAGGCGCGCCAAGCTGAACAATTTGAGTGGCAGCACCAGGACCAGGGGGAGGGATACTCGTAGGGGTATTCCCAACAAGGGAGATGATTAGACTGGGCATTGATACGCTGTAATGAGAGGTTGGGGGATGAGGCAAACTCCCATGAGTCACTTTATAGCTTTTGCGAAACCTACTCGTGACTGGGGTGACAACGACCACGAGTCTGTCACGCCTCGTTTCCACCATCATATCCGCTAGTCGAAATGTGCGGTGACTGGATTTTTTCCTGGAAGCAGAAGCTGACTGGGCGTACCCCCTGAATCTCAACGAGAGCTCCAACTGGACCACACTGTCAGTTTTCTCGATTTGTACTTGAGCTCACCGTCGGAACCCCGTTTCACAAACGTGGATGTGCTCGTATCAGAAGATCTGGGATGCAGATAAGTTCTGAGGACAAAACAGGACCCGAAATTCGTTAACCCAAATCTGTACTATGAAATGGACGCACTCCTGATAAGTCCATGTTGGGAGAAAGACACGTATGAAGGACGCTCAGATGACCAGAGGATGGAGTCATAATACATCCGCCTGTGAATAAAGGTGGCACCATGTTCCCACATTAATATCTGGTACGGCTTGTCGGGATCCAGGACGTGCAGAATGGTTGGGTTCGGTCTCATTTTGTCAACGTTCAAGTGAAGCGAGGGGGATAATGCGGACTGATGCAAGTTTCCAGTCACGGGAGGTATCTATCTTCGATCTTATCGCACGTGTATCTCACCGCCTTGCCATCCACCAGCCCCCTCGCCATACCACACCATGACCCCGACCGTCAGCACCTGTACATCTCTAGGTTGATGCCCAGTTCCTACAGAACCATTAGTAGTCGTTTCACGCATACACGACTATCCTGGCCTGGTTCGATCTACTTTTCGTGCTTCAGCTTAAGTTGGCGAGCGTGTCCATTGCTGCTTCAGCCTGTCAACATGTAATTCAAGCTGGTCCGCATTATCTGCCTGCTCCACTTGAACGTCCGATTGACAAACTTGGGTTAGGTTAGATATCGGGACGCTTCTAAACCTGTTTTGTCCTCAGAAATTATCTGCACCTGAGATCTTCTGATACGGACACATCAGCGTTTGTAAAACGGGGTTCCGACGGTGAGCTCAGGCACAAATCGAGCAAACTGACATCGTCGTCCAGTCGGAACTCTCGTCAAGATTCAGGGGGTACGCACGTCAGCTTCTGCTTCAAGGGAAAATCCCAGCCGCTGCAATCATTTCGACCAGCGGATATGATGGTGGAATCGAGGCGTGAGTGACGGCTCCAATTGAAACCTTGCAGCCGTTGTCACGCCAGTCACGAACAGGTTCGAAAGAGCTTCTCACCGACCCCCAACCTCTATCGATGCCTGTCATCTCTCTGGTTAGGAATGCCCCTACGGGTGTGGCGCTGAATCCTCTTGACGCAGCAACGCTACTTGATATTGATAGTTTTTTTCGTCACCACAGTGGCGGTTTGTGGCTGAAGCGCCGGTCACTGCTGGGAACGGAGTGGTGAATTCGCGACGGAAAAGTGGACGACTTTGGTTTGAAAGTCGCCATCGTTGATCGTGAGCAGGTCGTGCAGGCTACCATCGGTGGAGCAAGTGGCGGGAAATGGCCGCAGAGGCTCAAAGGTAGATGTGTCGTGTCGCGTCGAATATACAGGCGGTCACCAAAGTGGACATGGTGATGAATGCCGTGATCAACACGAATGCCTCGTTCATCAATGAAGGGACATCAAGCAAGGTGGTTTTACTGCGTCTCGCTGGTTTTTGTTATGACTCGCATAGCAGCCGATGTAGCTGAGGGCAGCTCCCCTCTTCCTGAAATACCCATCCCGATGAACTGTCGCTCCTTGCGGAGGAGAAAGTCCCAACGGAGTCAAATGATGTTAGTCGCAAATCACGTTCGCCTTCGCCTCCACCCATGCTCTTTAGCTTGCCTATACCTCCTCCGCCCAGCAAGGTATTCAAATACGCTTCCACTTTTTTTTTTTGAATCTGATCTTTCCCAGAATCTTATCCGCCGCACGAAGCCCGTGTCGACAACGTCTCGGGCAGAAGAACCTGCTGTGCCTGATGCCAAGGATGAAACCCAGATGGAAAACCTAGGATACACGCTTCCTCCAGTAAGCCGAATTCACGTATACTAAAGAAAGCGAATCTAAGCGTCATGTCAGCTCCCTGAAATGAAACCTTCAGCGAAGCTGAAACGACGAACGCCTGCGCCAGCTCCCCCGGTTGAAGAGCTTCCGCTGGAGAAGTTCAAAGCGCTTTTCAATGCGAGTGATCCGGAAAAGATGGCTGTTGATCAGCCGAGTGTCCGAGATGTGTATGACGCTGCAGTGGGGGAATCCGCTGGAGATGGACACCGATCCGGCTTTTTTGACTGATATTGCCTCGAAAAAAGTGAGGAAAGCTGTTGAGGATGAATTTGACCGCGAGTTCAACAAGCTTCGTATCATCAAACTGGATATCCGTCATGAGGGAGAAGAGCAGACATGGGAGATTCTCGCGGACTTTGACACCGAGTCGAGAAACATACGGGGGAACTTCATGGTGATCATCGACTTGGAGGGTTTTCGCCCAAATTCGGGCCGGGGCAATGCAAGTGTTGTGAGGCGTACCTACGATGGTCTACCAATTTTCAAGAAACCCGAAAAGTACGTGTCGTTGATGTTCGTTGTGGTTATTCCTTGCACATTTTATTTAGGCACCCACTGCTTCGTTGCGAGTTCCGATGGAGAAGCATATGCACATGGCACCCCTTCCGCAAGCCAAGTGGCAACTGACCGCAGAGCCTATCGAGGAACGGTGAGACGACTCCTGGCAGAGGACGTGTAAATGAAGTGTAAACGGACTGGTATTCCGTTGCTTCATATTACCACTGTTTTGGTCGCTGTTGGGGCTGGTATATCACTATCAGCACCACCTGATTCCAAGACCGTTGGAGCCCGCCGTTTCTGAGTGTCCAATGTCGTTTGGGTGAGTGGTAAACTCGCTTGATCTTTTGAGGTAGCACTGTCCTTCCAGCAACCTGTCGTGCGATAAGGAAAGCTGTGGATTAGGAAATGCACCTGAGACATACCGGAGCCCACCCCGACCCTCGTGGCGAACGCTTTTCCATTGCAGACTGCAGTATCAGGTAGGAGACGGCTACGATCCCGTTCGTAGAGGGTTAGTGGGGCTGACCCTTCGAAGTTCCATGTACTTTGTATCACGATTCGCTTGCCGCCTGCCTCGTCAAGCCGACATGTGATCTTGCGGGATGAACTGTGTTTCTTTCTCTTGTCCACTCGCGTATACCATATTCATCGATCGTTGATATCTCGATCAAGTTAATGACCATTGATACACTTCAGTATCTAACCCTGGTATGACATGGTTGCCTTTGAGTCGCAGTTGTTTGAATCTAGTCGGACGAGATGACGCTATGCCATTCTTTACAAGGCTGGCGGTCAAGGTTAGCCCTATTGGCTGCCCGCTTCGTTACCACCGCAGCGCATTCGCATGCTATTTTCGACGGAGGACCGAAGGTCATCATCACGATCTTGCTGGAAAGTGCTGCGTGACACCATCAACTTGTAAAATGTGGACGCAATCTTGGTCGCAGGAGAATTAGCCACAGACCACATGGTCCCGATGACAGAACGAAATCCAGCAAATTGCATCGCAGATGCGAGATGTAGCACCTCGTCCGGACTCTCTTGATCCCCGACGGTCGTATGACAAGCAGATAGGTACATGAATTCTGGATTCTCTAGGTTGCATTGGATGATACACTGGATTGTGAACATTCCGTCGCGAAGAGCAAATGCAGACTCGAATGGCCGCCCCTGGTTCGAGACCCCATGGCAAGCAAAGTGTACCCATTCGTTCTTGCTCACTTTATCGGTGACGCTGGAAACGTGAGCATGCCTTCCTTCGACGCGCGTGAACGCCGCGATGGCTTTGACGTGCCGTTTGATATTTGACAGCTCGGTATGTATGGAATGGAGCTTGGTAAACCCAGGGGCTTGTGCTTGACCGATCGCAATGAAATGCTTCTTTTCAGGTCCAGAGTTCAGTACGTCCGGCCGTCTGGCACGAATGAGGGCAGTCAAGGTGGTGGTGTAAGACGAGATGAAGAGACCAGAAACACTCTCCTGGCCACTTCTAAACGGAGCGGCAGCGTGGAGAGGCAAAAGAGAGAACTCAGCGGTAGGGCACCACCAAATGCGCGACTGGCGAGGACATGTCGTCTGGAGGACATCGACGATGCGGGAAACCACCCTGTCCCAGAGTTCCCGCAGGAAGGACTGGAAATCTGTCATCATATCCATTCTCCTCTGGGTCGCGAGCGTTCTCAAATCATGGAGCTTCGATGACGATCCACGAACATCTTGCTTTGTAACTGGTAGCGGGATGTGAACAGGATCCTTGTCAACAAATACGACGAGCGCATCACATATGTGCATGCTAGCATTCACGATGATGACAGGTCCGTCTCTGGCTGCGCATTGGGGATCTGAGAACAACGAAGGAAGAAGGAATCGAGAGACCAGGCAACTCGCGAATGTTGGACACGACTTTTTTCAGCTGAAGGTTGAGGCCCCAAACCCGAACATGCTGGTCTGGACTAGGTGAATGCAGTACCATGCGAATGAGTGAGGTCAGACGCGTGAACTCATCTGCCGACACTTTGCCTTCAGGCCCCGACGTGATGATGACATCGAGTGGAGAACGGAGACGAGTGAGCTGGCTCCAGAACACGCCACGACCTTGCTCAAGAAGCTCGACTGCGTTGATGGGAGGCTGTTTCGTATGCAGACAGGGTCGTGGGGTGGTGGAACTGTTCAACTGTGGCTGCGTCTCTATCTCGCACGTCCCCACAATCACGATCGTCCCATTACTCCCATTCACGACCACAAAGATCAGCACCGGCCCAGGTGTGAGCAAATTCGCATTCGGGGGCACCTGCGAGACACGCAACACATACGACCCGTCATGGTTGGTCGTGTATGTGTTGTTGAGCTGGAGGTGACGCTGGCCCATGTTCACCATGTGCGTCGTGAATCCGCCCCAGGCGAGCACGACCGTCGTGTTACCAGCAGTAGTGTTGGCCGATGTCCCTGTGCACGAGGTCGACGAGACCATGAGATTACAGTACGGCCCACTATAGCTGAGTGTCTGAGGCACGCCCGTCACCCATGGAAAGAAGGATGGCTGTCGAGTATGCTGGACGCATTCAGCCCAGCAGTGGACCAGCGAGAGCCATTGGCTGAACTGGGGTTGTAAATGGCAGGGGTAAGGTCGGGATCTGAAGCGAGAGACTGGAAAAAGTGCATCTGATCGAGAGAAGGCGTATCATAGAGCGCCTGGTTAGGAAAGCTGGTGGTGCCATCGGGGAGGGTGACAAACTGGCCTGTGGTGCGACCCTCTGGTATGTCCTCGTCCTGTTCATATTAGGAAAGGTCTGTGCTGGGATGAGACGCTGGCAATTTGCTGGGGTAGGTCCACGTGTTGTAAAACGGCCAGGAGTGGCTGCGGGTATCTCTATACCACCACAAAAGACGATGGCGGGTGCATAGCTATTGGCAGGGGTAAGAGGCAGCATTGCAACTGCGCGGTATACATGGTGGACACCCATGTCGGAGGGGTGTGTTGATACTTTCGATGGGATCCCATAAAACTAGGAGGGGTCAAGAAGCTGTAAGAGAAAGAGTGGAAGACTCACTGGTGGAGAGATTGGCTTGTACGAGCATGAAGTAGGTGTGGGCGTACGAGTTGAAACCAGGTTGCATCGCCCTTTGAGAGAAAGTCGGGGCAGGGTCGACGCAAATTGGGCAAGCACCCACCGGAAGTGAAGCTGCAGATTGGCAAGACTAATGACCTGCATGGACTCGAGGACGACCGGACATGGACGTGGAAATGGAAATGGAAAAAGGGGGTTCTGCAGGATGGCATGAGCCAATCCAACGAGCACAATAGTTTGCTCGTCGTTGTCGTCGTCGTTCTGCACTGGGGTGATAGTCGTTTTGACCTTATGAAGCCTCCCGAGACTCTGCAGTCTCAGAACAACGTCCGTTCAAGTCCCCAACACAAACCAGCGACGAACGGGGCGGAACAAAGACGTCATGACCATGCTCGGGCAGGAACGTGAACGCGAGCGCACTGGGGAGCTAAGACGTTATGCAGCAGATGGCGGAGCAGGCGTGCGCTAAACCCAGGATTTAAAAACAAAAGGTGTGCGCTACGAAAGTCGATGCGGACGGCAAGTGCGCTCTCTAACCCGACCTTCACACCCTCTTGGACACCTCGATTGAAACGCCCTCATGTCCCCATGTACTCTTAACCAGTCACTACTGCGACTCATCACCGGACTTGACGTACGTTCACCCTTCTTTGGACCGCGACTGCACCTGACTCCTACATTTACAGAGATACACCCGGCCCATCATTGCTTACTAGCCTGGCAAGTGTCAAGTAGTTGCCGCGTGCCACTGGTTCAAGTCAAGTAAAAGCGGCTTAATTCATGTCCTAGAGAACTAGTACTGAATGGAGAATCCACCGCTGCCCCTCCCAGGGTCCTCACCCCCCAACGCGAACACTGCCCATACCCTACTGCCCTCCGCATGTCTTCACCACATGTTGGCCTGACGGGACACCCTCCGGGAACGGAATCGTAGCCGTGTCCTACCCAAATTTTGGGTGCCATGTGCTCCGCCATGCTACTGTGCGACTTGTTCCTAAAGCCACCGACAAAAACCGTGACTCTGCAGTCGGTGATGGGAAATGACCACCACGAGTGGAATGTCCATGTTTGAAGGTTCCTTGTCATAGGCAACATCGTGTACGAATAGCAGCCCTTCGCAAGCTGAGTGGAAACGGACCGCAGATTCTCGATCGTAGGTTATCGAAGAGACGTGGCACGCTGGATGAGCTGTGTTCTTTCTTGTTCAGTGCTCGCGTACACCATGTTCATCATCGATCTCTCGAAGAAGTTGATGACCACTCCGGCGCCCAATCCTTATAATCGCATGGCAGCCTTCAAGTCACCGCTGTTTGCGACTCGTCCGCATACGAGGTGACGGCGTTTCATTCTTTGCGTCGTGATCAAGGTCAGATTCTGCCCCGAGATTAGCTGCCTCACTTCGTTACCACCGAAGTACATTCACAACCTATTTTCGACGGAGAATGCAAAGTCGTCATCGCGAACTTTCAGGAGAGAGCTTCGCCAATCCAGGGTAAGAGAACCGTTACCTGGCAATTTGCTGGCAATCGTTCCGACTATAATTGTTTGTATGCACAGGTTCTGCGGTCTGTTCACAACCGATAAACATCCATTTCTCCAACGCAAGACAGAACGCGAGCTCGAGTATAAGGTTAGCCACCAATATGTATCTAAAGCATGCGGTGGTCCACCATCCTCATTGGTTTCCACAGCGCCAACGCTGCACATGTATAATCCAGACGGCCCAACTCGTCCACCATCAGCTTGTAAAACGTGGATGCGACCCTACACGCGAGAGGGTCAGCCAGACCACATGGTCCCGATAACAGAACGAAAACCGGCAAATTGCATCGCACAAGCCAGGTGGATTGCCTCGTCCGGACTCTCTTGATCCCCAACGTTCGTATGACAAGCGGATAGGTATGCAAATTCCGGATTCTCCAGGATGGTACGCTGGATTGTAAACATTCCGTTGTAGAGAGCAAATGCAGACTCGAATGGTTCCTCCTTTTTCAGGATTCCATGACAAGCAAAGTGTACCCATTCGTTCTTTCTCAGCTTATCGGTGACGCTGGAAACATGAGCATGCCTTCCTTCAACGCGTGTGCATGTCGCGACGGCTTTGACATGCCGTTTGATATTTGCCAGCTCGGTATAGATGGAATGCTTGACCGATTGTAACGAAAGACTTCTTTTTAGGCTCAGAGTACAGTACATCTGGGACGACTGAGGGCGGTCAAAGTGGTCGAGATGTAGAGGTCTGAAACACTCTCCTGGCACTTTCTATGTGGGGCGGCGGCGTGGAGAGGCAAAAGAGAGAACTCAGCGGTAGGGCACCACCAAATGCGTGACTGGCGAGGACAGGTTGTTTGGAGGACATCGACGATGTGGGAAACCACCCTGTCCCAGAGTTCCTGCAGGAAGTACTTGAAATCTGTCGTCATATTCATTCTCCTCTGAGTCGTGAGCTTTCTCAAATCATGGAGCTTCGATGACAATCCCCGAACATCTTTGTAACTGGTAGCGGGATGTGAACAAGATCCTTGTCGATAAACACGACAAACACATCGCACCATTCACGATGATGACAGGTCTATCTCTGGCTGCGCGTTATAGATCTGTGAACAACGAAGGACGAAAAAAAAAAATCCTGGTGGGCATGCGCGGCGTGTAGGACGGGACCTTGAACGCACGGCCGAACATATGGTCGTGCAATAATCCCGATGGCCGTTTCGACAACGGATCAGAGAGCCCTGCCTGGTTCCACGGCCCACCAGTGATCTAGTGACTTGAGTGTCCTCTCGCACGAGGACCGCGCGTGCCACGTTGCGTCAACCTACACCTTGTTTCCACGTTTCTAGGGGATGTGACGGAGGTAGAGCGGGTATGACCGACGGAAATGACGCTTTTCAGAGCGTGGAGGTCATTTGGCACGTGAGTCTCCCAACGCAGGGCTCAGAAAACGGTCGTCCGTAATGGACGTGAATCCAGTACTGCCAACAACTTGTCTGGACTGCCTCGCCGTAAGATGTTCTCCAATGACGTCTAGGACAAGTACTGCATAAATGTGTGTACGAATCCTTGCGTCAGGAGAATTTCGCGCGTCATGATGCAAAGATATCATATGACCGAGCTTGCAAGTTCAGGTTTGGGATGTTTAACGACCACTCAAAATGAGCGGACTTTTTGCGCCCTACCGTGCTTGGTCCTTTGTGGTATCCCAGCTATCTCCAGATCATTCTGCTGCCTCTGCCATGGAGTCAGCCATAACGCAATGTCACTGTGGAGTTCGACAGCAGTGTCCTTGGTGTTGAAATTTTGTGCTGTGTATGATAGGCAGCGAACGAGAGTTGCGGTAGATCAAGGCAATACCTTTGATCTCCCCGCACCCGTCATACGTCTTCGTTCTGCATTCCACGCCTTCGGCGATCATACAGCACTGCGATTGTCGTCCCATTGAACTCGGCATGGACTGACTTTTCTGTTGTCAACCCTACCTCACTCAATGGGTGATATACACTAGCCTGGCAGGCTTGTCGATGGATGGCCTGATGAACCTGATGAAGAGCACACTTTACGACACCTGTTCCAAATATACATCCGTAACCTTGAACCTGAGTGCTGAGCAAACCAAGGAAAAATTGCCGACCTTGTGAAACATTGCTCACGTCGCAGACACAGCCTATGATACGTAGCAGGTCGATGCAAGATATGACTCCTTGCGCATGCCGAGAGTCCACATTGAAAGTCCCCTTTTCAGTAGAATCCACGGGAATGCGTCTTGCCCATACTCTTGCCTTCCAAGTACTGGCTTTATTTATTGTCAGACCTGCCATGGTGTCCATACAAGTTATGTTTCAAGGGGCATCGATGATAGAGGGCATCGGCAAGGGGACAAATCCGCGGGTGTTGGTCTTTTGAATGATCTGGCTCAGCGTCACCATGGCGTTTGAAATTTGACGAGTGGCGAATGTCTTCACCATGATGGGGACTGAGCGAGTGTGTGACTACCAAGCACGCGTCCTACCGTAGCGCAAGCTGTATACGGCGACTACGACTGGTCCTCTTTTGCGCTCGCAGCATGGCTGTGTTACTTGCAACCTACACGTGGTAGACCTCCGCGACGGGGTACTTAGTGACTTGACCAACGCGGGACTCCCAGTCTGGATGTAGCAGGCGGTGCGCGAATCGCCTTGCTATATTACCTGGCCCTGGTCGGGGGATGGATGACCCAAGGAAATTTTTTACGTGAGGAGTCGAAAGGCTTAGTGTTCGGTCTTTGACGTCCGATGACAAGAGTTCCCGCGGGAACCGCTGGAAGGAGGTAAAAAAAATGTATGTTCTAGTGCCCATTTGGAGTAGTGGATAATTATAGTATGTAATACACTCTTATAAATGACAGTGTTCGGCAGGTACCCCATTCTTTCCTTTTCCACCAGG
>JBBPSB010000104.1:0-53782 GCA_038093375.1 Xerocomus brunneocitrinus | reverse complement strand
GTCCAGGCCGTCGTACAGCCAGACCGAATTCGAAACGGGCGAGGTGGACGGGTTGTCTGGGAGACACGCTGTCCCCGTGTCCCGGTATGGTGCCGAAGGACGCGTCAGCTCCAGTGGAAGGGATGGCCCATTCGCTCGCGTGAAGGCTGCGATACAGCCGCCTTGGAGATATTTTCGCGCCAGTGGCAGTCTTGGATATGATGGGAGGCGGGTTATCGCTGTGTTTGTGCAGGGAAAAAGTTGACCCCAAAACACAAAGGAGACCTCCCTTGCGAACTGCCCGATCGCTGATGCTGGCTCGTCGCAGAAGCGAGGGTTTCTCATCCAATGTTGGGGTGGACGCGCTCGCGGCGCTCCCACGCGTGATTGGTGTTATGGCGCGTGAGGTTTCTGGGGAGCATGTCTCTCGTCGGGAACGGTGCTGCTCGGGCCCAGGCATGGTCCCCGTTTGTCGCGGAGGCCTTGGCGCACAGAGCTCGAGGGTGCCCAGACTCGCTGGGATATCCTCATCGGCACAGGACACGGCGTCCTCATTCAGGCCGTCCGTCGTACAGCCGCCGGGCCACATTCGAAACGGGCGAGATGGGCGCGTTGAAGGAGCTGTTTGACAGACACGCTGTCTGGTCCGTGCACGTGTCAGTAGACGAAACTTGCTTGCTCGCGCAGTTAGGACCACGATATAGCCCACGTTGGCGGCGTTTTCGCGAGTTGGGGTCTCGGGTATGATGGCCCGCGCGAGGCAGATTATCGCTATCATAGTGTTTGCGCAGGAAGGGTTGAGGGATCGGTTGGACGTGGATTTTGTCGAGTTTGTCGACGAGGTTTGGTCTCGTTCGGATTGCTGATGTTCTACCCCTAGATTTGTGGGCACTTGAAGGATATCGATGACGGGCGTGGCCGGCCAATGCTGCCAAGAAAGAGCGAGAACTGATCATTGTCGAAAGATGTCGTGTTGATGTTGAGTGTGCTTTCAATACTACATTTTGCGTTCATCGTTCTAGTAGAGGTCGAGCCTGGGACTTCGGGACTTGTTGCCGTTCAACTTGGATCGCCAGACGTCGATCCTGATTGCGATAAATATCCATGTCATTCTAAGTATCGTCCCAGGTCATGACGGTCGTATACATAGAGCATAACAAAAAGTCCATCTAGTACAGAAACAAAAAAAAGTCTCCTCGTCACACGATATCACAGTCTCGCTGCACGCGTCCGCGATTCGGCCTCGTACGCCTCGACCAACTCCCGACGCAACACCTTACCCGTTGGGGACTTGGGTATCTAGTGAAACAAGTACGTCAACGAACCCCGATCACACCGGCGCGGTAACACGCACCTGCTTGACGACGCTGATCCCACCCCGCAACCACTTGTACCGGCTCAGCGCCTCCCGCACCCACGCATCGAGTCGCGTCGCGACTGTGCAACCACCGAGCGCCTCCCCGTTGGGCGAGAGAACAACCCATGCACGGGGAACGCGTTCGTCAGCGGTGCGGCCCCCACTCACGCCTGCGACGGTCACGTCCATGATGAGGTTCTCGGGGTGTCGGAGAATCGTCTCCTCGATTTCCATCGGGGATACTTGCATCCCTGATATCTTGAGCGTGTCCTATCCACCAAATAAAACCGGGATCAGATGATATTCGTGTCACTTATTTCGAGCCCACCTTGGCTCGATCTTCAAAGCTGATGCGAGCATATCAGTCCGCGGAAACATCGCACGTGAAAAAACATACTAGAGAACACCATCGGCGTCTATGCGTATCCGGTCGCCGGTACGAAGCCATCCATCTTTGAATGTTTCTCCCGTTGCCTTAGGGTTTTTCCAGTAACCGAGTGCGACACAGCCAGCGCGGATGTGCAGTTCCCCAGGCTCGTTCAGGCTTGCCAGTCGACCGTCTTCACGTACGACGCGAGCTTCCACGCCAGGGAGTAGCATTCCGACTGACCCGGTCACGTTCTTGGCGCGTCCCCCGAGCATCCCAGGGACAGGCTTGATGGACGCGGCAATTGTCTGGAGAAATGAGGATGAGAATTGTTTGTTTGTGAACGAGAGAAAACCATGGATCCCTACACATTCGGACATGCCATACCCTGTTGTTCGCCATCAGCGCTGGAGTGGGAACGCAACAAGATAGTTTACCCACCTCCATTCATCCTTTCCACATTGGGAAAACGTGAGCGTAGTTGCTCCGCGAGGGAAACCGGAAGGTAGGCGGCTCCACTGCTTATAACTTGCACAGTGCTGAAATCCGTTGTCAAAAAATTGGGATGGTGTACAATCTGGTGGATGAGGGATGGGACTAGATATAGGGTCGTGACACGGTATCTCGATTACAGAAAAGACGTCAGGCAAGAAGCGCTGGATGCGCAAAGAACGGAACTTACTTGGGAATGGTATGGAAAAACACATTGGCGTTCCATTTGGGGAGAAGGACAATTGTTACCGGTGAAAAAAAGCACCTAAACGCGGTGATATGGAGACCATAGGTATGATGTATTGGCAGGACATTGAAAATTAAATTCATGCCCCCCGGTCCATTCCATACGGGAGGCTATTTTAGGCGTGCATAAGACGACCAGCGTGACTGACGGGAAATAAATACGTACGCCTTGCACTTTGAGTATCTCTTGGGCAAATACGAATATCTGAGAGACAGAGTTGATGAGATTTCCGTGCGAGATCATGACGGCTGAGAGTTGATTGATGCGAGTGAGCGCGCGCTCGTGATTACTCCGAAATGACGCACCTTTTGGTAGTCCACTTGTTCCGCTTGAAAACACGAGATAGGCGAGCGTATCAGCCTGTGCCGGTTGTACCGGTATTCGCGGTAGGCCGTTTCTCCGTGCCCGTTCAACGAGTTCTCCGTAGCTGATCCGGCCCTTGATATTACCTCCTAGGATGTATATGCCGTCATCTGGAAGACCCGAAGTGAGTGCCAAAGGGAGGAGCGCTGGGCTGACGAATAAGCGCGTGGGTCCTGCAAGCTTGAGCATGTGTTGGAACTCGAAAGGGGTAGAATAGGACGAGAACATGGCAAATGGGACCGTCATGAGGAGTAACGAATGGAGAAGGGCGATACAGTCCTGCGAAAGCGGTCAGGGTATGTCATGTGTGTGCACACTGCAGAGTGGGGGGAATACCATCGAGTTCTCTGTGAGCACGCCAACTATTTCGCCGGATTGCGGGCGGATACCCAAACCACCACTCTCGACGTCGCTGCCCATGGCAGTTGCGCCATCCCGGACCCTCTCCACGAACTGCCTGAATGAGCGAGATTGACCCGTGACTGCGTCGACGTGGAACGTAAAGTCTGGCCATTCGGCTTGGTCTGTGCGGTTGAGGAGGTAATTGTGGATGTTTTGCGGGGGTATGTTGGGCAGTGGGGGGAAGAGGGACTTGTGGTGCATGGTGAAGGTCTAACGAGGTCATTCTGGTCATTTGCGATGCTTTTATCGTCGTGTAGGGTTGCCGGGAGTAATGGTGCCGTCAAGTAAGCCGGAGCAACGATGAGAATCTACTCTTACAGAGCTGGTGTACCGGTTAATCTCACTGGCGATCCCGGTCTGATACTTTCACCTGACAAGACCTGAGCGAGCTGTAGTCATGGACCCGCCCAGATTATCATCAATCCTAGCTTCATCTCCGGTCTGGTTGTCAGGTTTATTGTGTGTTTCGGATAGCGCACACGGCACCGACCGACTCGGACACGTTCCACACCGACTTTTCTTCTGACAGCACATGTCTCGACTCCACTGACTCCAACACCCCCATTCAACCAATATGCCCCCAAATCTCAAGCAAAGACTGGCAGCGCTCTCATTAGCTTCGTCGTCTCCAACGTCGCCTCTGGGCGTGGCAAATCTCAAGAATCCTCTGCAACGTCCGTGGAAAAGGGCATTCCTGGACCCCTCCGCGGGTGAACCAGATGCATGTGACAGAGTTCAGGAGGTCATGGCCAAGGTCATATTTCCAGCTGGTGTCGACTATGAGTATATATCGTCCCTGTCCGATTTTCGCAACATTGTTTTCTGATGCGAAAAAAACTTGCAGGACAAGACCAATGTGAGCCCAAGATCGCCGGGTCGAGCTTATAAGCCTGATCACGTTCGTCGTCAGGGTCATCATCAACGCATCAGCTCTTCCTGATCCTCGCCAAGTTTCGTACGACATCCTTCTCTCGTGCGTTCTCTCCTTTTCGAAAATGTAATCATTGCCAATATTAGACCATCCAGTCGCATCCTATCATACCTCGACCTTTATGGTGCGTTCCTTGGCGATATGGATAGCCTACCTGCTCATCTTTGGCAGTCGAGTCCGACTATACCGTAGTATTCTTCGCCGCTGGGGGCAGACATGCTCCACACTGGAATTGGGTATGGAAAGCTTATCGCAGTCTCAGCCGGAAATACCGCAAGAACTTGAAACGTCTGGTAAGACTTCTTATCGTTGTTTTTACTTGGCTTCTGATTCCATGCCTAGTATATCGTACACTCGTCTTTCTTCTCAAAGAGTGCGCGCTTCTCCGCATTCTCCCCGAGTGACGTAACTCATATCTTTCCCAGTGTTGTTCTCCTTGGCCGGTGCTATCATAAGGTTTGCACTCCGCACCTTGATAACCCTTTTTCTCAGAAGTTGTTTGCAGCCCCAAGTTCTTTCGCAAATTAGTGTACATTGATACCTTGTCCGAACTTGCTTATCATGTCCCACTAACGCAGATTGACATCCCGCCTACAGTATACCAGTACGTTTCTCACGCATATATGCTTTCCACTTAATCTCATATGCGTTATCAGAGAGAACATGAGGCGTGAGACACAGATTAATATGCCTATACCCATTCGCGCGAGTGTATTCGGCGTACCACTTGAGGACCTGATGGGTTGCGACGGTGAGAAAGGCGGAATCCCTCGAGTCGTCAAGGACTCGATTCAATACATTCGTGAAAGCGGTGAGCCTGGGCCTTGTTTATCACACCTCACCTCTCAAAATTACGCTTTACAGGCATCAAGGAGGAAGGGTTATTTAGACGCTCTCCAAACTCTACCTTGCTGAAGCAAGTACAAGAAGCGTATGATAGAGGCATGTCTTACTCTGTACCTGGTGTCATCCTGACTCGAGCGTGACCCAGGTCAGGTCGTTTCTCTCGACGCATTCGATGATCCCCATCTTGCCTCTGTTCTTATCAAGAAATATATCCGCGACCTCCCTAACCCTCCCTTCCCTGAATCACTTTATCCGGCTACCAGACAATGTCCTCCGATTTCAAACGATGTATCTGATATGGTCGCAGTCACGTATATCCGAGATATTCTCCTTCCGCAGTTGATGCCATGTGTATATATCCTGCTGAGCCATGTTCTACGTGAGATCATCTATGTTATCTATGCATATTCCACTTACGATCTTATCTAGACCTCCTCCATGAAGTATCATTGCATGCTTCGAGTAACCGTATGGACGCACATAACCTTGCTATTGTCGTTTGTCCCAACCTCGTCAAGAGTTCAAATCCCATGCGGGACGTCATGATGTGTGCGGTTCCCGGGGGTCCTTCACTAACTAATGGCCCCCCGTCCCTGTCATCTTCCGTAACCACCGTCTCCGGGCTGTCGGATTCTTCCTCTGAAAGCACCACTTTAGGATCCGTTATCAAGCTCTGCATTCAACGATACTACGAGATCTTTGATGAGATCAAGGATCGTTCTGAACCTGTATCGACCTCGAGACGCCTTTCGCCATCCCCTTCACCACCTTCCTCTTTCGACTCCTTGGCGTCACTGACGAAAGCGCGTCGGCCATTGTCCTTTACTGTCGATGATGAAGACAGCATCGACGATGCCATGCTTGTCATGCCAATTGGTCCTGCTGGCAACGCTGGGTTCTCATTGACTGCCAGTGCCAAGGATAACCGAATACCGAACGCCACAGCGACTTTGGGCGGAAATACAAACGGCACCGTGTTTCCCTACCAACCACGTCAACGCAAGACACCCATTCCCAGCACTGTAGTACGGTCCGTCAACGGTGATCACAATGGGCCCTACAACTTTACGCCTCGCAGTCGAGCGCGGTCCATACTGAGCATTGAAAATGCCGGAAATGGATTCGGGAGCGTGCGAGGGTCAATATCGGTTGGGCGAGGCAGCTTGCGCAAGGCGTCTGGGTCCGGCGTGGAGACGCTAGGGATCACTGCGGGTGGGTTCTTTACACCTCCCGCCTCCCCTCCACTGTCGCCCAGATCTTCGGGGAAGTTGGAGCCGGTTCAGAGCTAATTGGTGTTCGGTGGAGGTATTTTCGTTGTGTCATCTACTCGTGATCTTTTTTTATTATTTTCGCTAGCATTTTTGCTGGATCGAATATTGATTCGTTGTCATTTATGTGCCCTTCTTTCAGAACGGCCTAGTGCCGGACGATGTTTGCTTTTTCGTATACTACTGATAGTGCCGCTGGGCTTGTTACTTGTAGTACTTGATGTTCGCTGTCAATGTAGTCACGATCTTTTTTAATTTTATGTACGTGGATGCGGACATGGAAACCATCGTTGCAGCACACAACCGCAAAGCACTTCTATGCTCTTGGCTGCGTCAATGTGCCTGCACGTTGTTTTCATTTCGACGACGAGGTCAAGCCCACAGCGTCTGCATTACGGTCACCCGTGGGGATGCGCTCAGTGGTTAGCGTCTTGGCAGGGTGTGCAGGAGGAAGACTCGTCATGAATAGCGCAGACTGCAACGTGGAACACCAGGGTCGACAGCGCTCACTGTGACATCCACTGGAACCCTTTCACAATCCTCGTGGCTCCCATTCCACGCCAATGGGCCGGGTATAAAACCTGTTCGCTTCCCTCTTACGTTGAACGTTCAGCCCAGCTTGCATGTCCAAGTCCACGGTTCAAATGAGCGACACGCCCAACACCTCGACGCCAGCGCTGCTGAACGAGCTCGGCAGGTTGCAGACGATCGTGCCATCGGCGGTGACGAAACGTGGAGGGGTAGATGGTGCGAGGTGCGTGGGATGTCGAGGTTTGACCACCATTGACCTCTTCTTCGTCGATCAGTGGTTCGATTTCGGTCGCGAGCACGCTCAAGGGCTTGCGAGACAAGACGCTGTCTACGCTGGACCTCGTGTCGTAAGTTTAATTGTCGTCTTGTCTATCGTGCAGGGGTCGACTGGGGTGTCCTGTACAGTCTTCCTGCGGGTTGGACGAGGGTCAAGCATCCAGATTCGGGCGTATACTATTTCCATAAAGAAAAGGTGCGTGGCGCTGGCTTGTGTGCACCGGCGCCTACGCTCACCCGGCGCGGTAGAACCTGTCCACGTCGTCGGACGTGCTCAACTCGAGGACGCATGGGCTTATTATGAAGGGCGCCGATGTGCTTCTCGGGAGCGCGGCGCTGCAGGCGCTGCTCGAGGACCAGGAGGTGGATCTGGTCCTGAACGTGCGGCACCGCGGCGGAGCTACGACGTCGTCGTATTACTGCGTGTCGCATACCGAGCGGCGCATCTTTTGGCTCGAGGGTATCGGGCATGAAGAGGTGGATATTCCGTGTACGTCCAACAAGTGCACCAGGTCCACGGGTTCGAGGGTGCATTGTGCGTCTCTGTGCTTTCGCTATCCTCGTCTTTGTGACTGATCGCGTTGAAAAGGTATCGAGGCGCAGTACTGGTGAGCTCGTCTGTCGATAAACTGTGATAAGATGATGAATCAAGTGGCGTGTAGGAAGCACTGCGAACTGTTTCCGACGACGTTTACGGTCACTAAGGATATAACTGGAAATCTAAAAGACATATTGCTACAAGCTGCAGCAGGTCAGGAAGGAGTCTCGCCTTCTCTTCCTTTCTGTGAACGTCTGTACAGATAGGCTCTTCGTCAAATTCTCGACCTCGCCATATGACAAGCACGACCTAGAGTACATGTTAAACGTGGTGAAAGAGATTGAAGGTGCGAGATCGTCTCATTGTTTTGAACGCGCACTCACTGTTCCGACATAGCGGACATCCGAGATGGGAGTGGACATGGTGCATGGATTATAGGTATGCTCGATCCGATTTTGGCCCATCCCCAACTTACTTTTCTCATATCTTAGCGAGATTCATGGCTCTCTACAGTGAGGCAAACACGAGGCTATGGCGCTGTCCGTCTCATTCTGAATCTTGAACCCAAACAGATGACGGCGTATTACAAAGCTCGTACGGTCAAAGTGACGATTACTTTGATATCGAGGATACGGGGCCAGGGATTGGACCATATACACGCCCTGTACTGCTGGCCATCCTTGCACCATTTCTCTTCAAGTCTCCTGATGTATATGCGGTGGAATTGCACTCGTTTCACGAAAGCTTTACCCTCGCGCGCTGGTCGAGCTTTGTTCACAAAGTCGATCAAAGCATTCGTGATTCTAATTTGCTGGTATGTCCTCTTTCCGCATCGTTTCTAACTTCTTGATGCATGTATCGTTGTTCGCAGGCAACAGTGCTCCTAACCACGAATGTGGGGTTTCTTGCATGGGCTGATTCTGGCAGGACAGGCGGACTTGATTCGCCAACGGCGGTGCAGATCGTGACATACATCTCGATCATTTGTAGCGTTGGGAGTATTATCATTGGTCTCATCATCTTCAAGCAATATCGTGCAAAAGGCGCCGATACGCCATTACGAGCGGTAATACCCATCTCTATCAAACATTCACTAGATTTACCTTTTTATAGGTCGTCGTGTTGAAACGTATCCTAAAAGAGCCCTTCGGTCTCGAAAGGCTTTCCATTATATGCTCCCTTCCATACGTGTTACTGATGTGGGGGTACGTACAACATGCTAGGAAATAATTCATTAGAGTTGATCGGTTTGCGACAGGTTGATTGCATTCTTGGCGGCGTTTGGCATCGTCTTTTACAAGCAAACGGGGATTCAAGTGCGCATCCCCGTCACCGTGACACTCTTCCTCCTCTTCCTCTGCCTGTTCTTTTGCTTCTACACTGCTGGTCCGCCCGATAAGGAGGACAAACAAGCAGAGAGGCGATCCAGCAAACAAAAGGATGCTTCCCTCTCCAAGGTCTGATTAAGACAAGCATGATCGATTTATGCCTTGATACACGCTACGTCCGTTATTAGTCTCTATCGCTGATCTTTGACTTTTCCGCATGATTTTTTTGTATACATGGTAGGATTTTTGTTTTTTGTACTGTTGAACTGCATGACATTGTACATTGAACACGCATACTGGTTTATTATTGAACGGATCACATGATTATCCCACAACCTCGGATATGTCTGTGGAGGTCGATCGGATGGCGCTCCACTTTATTGACGTATCAACTGACAAAAGCACCTTGCTCCCCCGGCGTGGACAAGGTCCCACTGGGAATGCCAACGATCGGTGGACGCTCATCGTAATATAGGAAAAGGTTGTCCGACCTCGAAGCGTTTCTGTGCCCTCAGGCTTAGCTTCGTGAATCATACATCGTCAATTATCGTTGGAGCGACAGCGTACCAGTGTGCGGCGCTCCGTGGGCCAGTAGACACGGACCTCGTCTTGATCTGGTATTGTTGGAAGAGCATCATGACGACCTGGGTCTGGATTTTAGTTGGTGCAAAAGGAAAAAACCAGTGGAACCACTGAATCAAACAAGCCATGTTTATCACCACCTCGTGCATTCATCCATGATTCCATCTGGCTTGTTACTCCATCAAATATACTGCACATGGCGAGATGTTCACATGCTTTATCATCAGAGGGCACTGTGACTGACGAGAAGACACCCAAGACACTCTGCAAATGGTGGTGTGTTACTTATACTTTGGCTATCATCCACGTCTCTCCCTCGTTCGATGATACGTCTCCCAGCTCGTGAATCCCGCTCTGGAATACAACGCACGCGCAGCGACATCCATGTAACCCGTGTTCAACTTTTGTCTTTGCTGGTGGCATCCCGTATGGCTTGGCTTGACGCGCTGTCCTTTATTGGTTAGCCTGCACCGTCTTTCTCCGCCTTATGCCTCCGATGTCCCATGTGCACCAATCATTCTCGGGGGAGGTAGGCTCGGTTTCGGGGCACGGTCCGGGACTGTATTCTTATCAAGCCATTGAGGAGAATGGCCTTGGCGTTTTCAAGTCCACTTCATCGCATATCGGTAACTCTTTTCTGCATCCGCCCTCAGTGGCAACGTTCAGCCACGCAGAACGAGCGGCATACGCGAGTCTCGACATGCATATACATAATCTTTGACTCCAGTACTTCCCGAATGAAAACTACGTGGGCGAGGCAATGGTGTTCAGGTTGAATGCTAATCTTTTTTGATGATGGACACGTTGCTATGTGTACTATGGTGCGCTACATCCTGGGTATTTAATGCATCTACTAAGGCTAACCTGGGTATCTGCAGGCATCACAACGCTCATCAAGATGTCCCATGTCGGTCAGCGCATTTTCTTGTCCCTGGTTCAAATTGACCGACGCCTTGGGCATGCGGACTATAATGTTTCCATCAGAGTATCTCTCTGATGTCGTGAACATCGTGATATATTACAATAGAACATGACGCGTGTCAAGAAACAAACCATACGACAACGTTAAACCCCTGTATCATACACAAAGAACAATTCAGTGACATGCAGAAACACGATTCCTTCACCAGGAGCACGTTTTTCCGAACCAAGACATAATACAAGATCAAACGGAAAGCATATCTGAAAGAAAATAAAATCAATATACGCGACCTTCCATATGAGAAGCACGGAAACCAACGTTGAAGGGCTCAAATTCCGATATGCACAAACACGATCCGCTTCTCCAACGATACTTCGTCGGCCGTCTCAAGTGCTGCGGTGTTCAGCGCTGCAGCCGCGTGCTCGAAACCAATCACAGGGCGCCTGAACATCTCCTTGTAAAACCGAGTGACCACCTGGTGCGCGACTGCGTCATCCACCCTCCACAGCGTCCCAATCACCCCATTGAATCCCGCAAACTGCATCCCAGCCGCGAGATGGAGCACCTCATCTGGAGTGGACGCGTCTCCCACCGCAGTATGACAAGCAGACAAGAACGCAAACTCTGAATTCATGTACCGTTCCTGGATAATCCGCATGAGCGTGAGCTTTCCATCTCCCATCGCGAACCAGGAATCGAATGGCCTTTTGGCGTGCTGTGCACCGTGACAGGCGACGTGGACCCAGCCGTGGTCTCGGAATGCCTGCACGGCGCCTTCGATGGTGGCCGCATCGCCGGTGATGGTGTCGAATTTCAAGTTTGGCGGGATACCCGTCTCGTTGCGAATCCTCTGGATTTCGTGCTCCACTTCTGGCAAGTTGCTGAGCTTTGTGTCTCCGCCTGGCTGCCCTTGACCGACAGCCGCAAACGAGATTAGATTCGCCGTCCCAGACGCATCGCGAGTTGCCCTCTGAGAACGAATACGGTCGCGGGCACGAACGAGGGCTGAGAGAGAAGGCGCATACGAAGAAACATAGATGTCCATCAGATTCTTTTGGCCTTTTCGGTAAGGACCAGCAGCGTGTAATGGAAGGTTTGTGAATTTCGACGTTGTACACCACCAGATACGTGAGCCGAGGGGTAGCTGGATGTCATTCTGGAGAACGGTGACGATCGGTTCGACCACGGGCGACCACAAATCCCGCAACATTTGCTTCACGTAGGACTCTCTGTTGTTTCCATATGCATGCGCGTCCTGGGTGAGTTCGGATAGTTGTAAACATAGTTGAGCGACGTCGGTAATTAAGCAAGTCGGAAGGGGAACATGAACAGGTGGGCCAGTGCAGACGACAATGAGAGCGTCGCAATTGTGTTTGCTCGCATTCACGATGATGACGGGTCCATATTCAGCGGCCTGCTGAAGGTCCTCGAAACGAGGAGGTAGGAGGAATCGTGAGAAACCTTCCAGTTGGCGAATTTCGTCCACCACCGACTGCCATTGCTCCTGAACCCGCCAGTATGGTTCCGTGCCTCCGCTCCCTTGGGCATGCTTCCTGAGGCGCGCACTCAATCGTGTGAATCTATTCCCGAGCGCGCGTCCCTCGTCACCCTGGCTCTCCAATGCGGCTATAGACATGTCAAAGCGAGCAAGTTGATTCCATAGGATACTTCGACCTTGCTCCAAAAGCTCAACAGCCTTCTGGAAGTCACCATGTCTTGTGGCACATGAGAATGCATCACTGGCCAGATCAGCTAGTACCTTTGTTTGCATTGTCTCATGTCTGGAGTCTAGTGAAGAGTTGAAGGAAGTGAAATGATCCAATGTAGTGAGTGCTGTCTGGTAGGCCTCCAAGACTGAGGAGTTGTTGTATTCTTCAGCATCCTTGATCCAAGCTTGTGTTGCTTTCAACATATCCAGTGAAACTGCTGGACTGCATTTCTTTAATTGCCTATAAGCTTCAAAGGTCTCCTCTAGTGAAGGAGGGGGTTGATTAGGATGTGGTTTCTTGAATAGGAGAAGATTGGCTGTAGCTAATTGACGAACACATAGTGCAAAATCATGGTGTTGGACTGGAAGGATGCTCAGTGCTTCTTTGAACAACTTGATTGCCCTAATCAAGTCAGAGTGAGCTTTTGTTGCATGAAAGCGGTCTATTAAAGTTCCTGCCAGATTCTGGAGTGCAAGACCATGAATTCGATGACCTGATGGACAGAGCTCAAGTTTCTTCTCTTCTAGATCAATGGCCCTATTGAGGTCAATCAAATTGCCTTGCCTGCGATAACGTGAATTTAGAGATACTGCAAGATTTCCAAGAGCTTCATCATGGAATAGATGACCTGGTGGGCATAGATTCAGCCTTTTCTCTTCCATTTCTATGCATCTGTTTAGATCTGATAGGTGGCTTTGAATAGTGTACCTGTCCAACAAAGACACTGCAAGAGTTCCAAGGGCCCTTTCATGCTTTGGATGGTTTGATGGACATAGTTCAAGCCTCTTTTCCTGCATCTCTATGACCCTGTTCAGGTCTGCTTCATTTTTTTGAATGTAATAATGTTTCCGCAAGCATAGTGCAAGCTCTCCAAGAGCCTGAGCATATAATGAATGACCCAATGGGCAAAGATCAAGCATGGTTTGATAGATCTCAATGGCTTTATTGAGATCTGAGACATTGCCTCCTTGCTCATAACGATAATGAAATGAACATGCAAGATTATCCAGAAAAATAGGATGGTCTGTATGGCCCAAAGGACAGAGGTCCAATCTTGCCAGTCCCACTTCAATTTTTGTAGACAGACAAGGGATACTTTTGAACTGCCGTCCAAATATGTATAGCCTTCTGTTATATTGATTCAGAGCTGAGAGACAATCATGTCCATCAGACACAGCCTGAACATGTGGATTCACTCATTGATAAGCTGAGCCACAATATAGTACTCACCAGTACATTAGTGGCCTTGCATGTCATAGTCAAAGTAGCAGGACCACCAGGTAGTCCAAGTACATTGCCTGGATACTATCAGCAGTTGAGTTAATGAAATAGAAATGGAACCTACATTGCCACTCATTACCAGGAGTACACAAACTAGCAATATTTGTAACCATCTGATCACCCAGTGGTTGTTTGTTCCAACCAGGGGTGAGCTCTGGAAGAATGCATATAGCAAACCCTATGGAAGCAGAAGGAGGTGCTGTGCTGTTAGGGAAAAGAAATCAACAACTATATCACAAAGTATGTAGTAATAATTCACAAGAGAAAAGGATGGTTCCATGTGACTGCCAGGCCATCCTCTGATTGTTTTCCAGAACATGTTATTTTAGCCACATCACTGACACCAACAGTGACACAGATGTCTTGCTTGGGAAGTGGGGATGAGAGGGTCAATCGTGCAACTACAGAAAAAGGTTAGCATGTGACCCAGCTGATCAGTTGTCAGATACATACCCGTGACTTGGAAAGTAGCTTCATGAGTGTCAGTAAGGCTTGTCAAAGACATGAGGCTTCAAACAATCACAAAATGAAGTGACAGGGAGAGTATTGGGTTGCAGATACGAGGAAGTGCAAGTGACAAGATGAGAATCAGAGACACGGACGTGAAAGGATACAGTGGGAATTAGGTGGCAACGAGGCAGTAAAGCAAAGTGGGGCAGTGTTGGGTACGAGTGAGAGATACAGATATTGCAGAGGACAGGGTCAGGCAGGGACTAGGGTGACGTGAGTGTGGCGGGTACTATGCGAGGCCAGAAGCAGGCTTGCGATTGGTGAAGGACAGTTACAGCGTGACACGATGAGTAGAATATAGGGAAGCAAAGCAGGGTGGGCGAAGATTGGGAGAAACAAGACAGGCTAAAGCAACAGGCAACACGGGGAGGCAAGGGGGGCAGACGGATCAAGCAGGGGAGCGGAGACCAAGGACCAGGGCGACAGGCTTCAAGACGATAGACCGGCAAGACCAGACGTAGCAGACGGATGAGCAACAGAAAAGGCAACAGAGAATAGAAGGACAGCGGACGAGCAGAGGATCGACACAAGGCTAGCAAAAACAGAATATAAGAGTGTCGCGAAGGCGGAACTTATGCAACTCACTAGGAACAGACCAGACAGCGGAGCAAAAAACAGGCACAAGATTCAAGCACGATGAATGGGCAACGGCTTATGGGGAGAACAGAGGCGGAATATTTTACGAAATCAGATGCAGTGAAGGAAGACGGGGTAGGGCAGGAAGCGGGGAAGCGGGGACAAAAGCAGACGAAAGGAGACAGAAAACAGACAGTGAGCAGGACCGAGGGTAATAGTGAGGCGAGAAGAGGCAACGCTTGGACGACAGCTTGAGGGTAAGAAAATGAGTAGAGAACACGACGGGTGCGGCGGAAGAGAAACGCTAAAGGGATAGAGAGAGGTAGATGGACGCTCTGCGTAGGAGCAGAGGGTGGCCGATGGTGGCCGATGGTGGGAGACAAAATCTAGGCGGGAAGAACTTGATGGCTGGGAAGATGTACTGTACTGCTGAGAAGTGACAGAAGACAAGAGATATGTAAGAAACGAGTAGATCGATAGTGCGCACTCACGAATGGTGGTGGATAAGGTGTTACACGATCAGCGCTTGTGATGAACGCACAGGAATTTGGCGGGTAATATGAAAAGGGGAAGAGATGCGTCGACAAAGATGCGCTATACAGATGACGAGAGATGATGGAGCGAGTGGTGAGGGGTGCAGAACGCGAGGTGGGACAAAAGATAGTGTTTGATAACGACACGAGGCTGCGCAAGGATCCGAACATCACGTTGGAATGACAACGTAAGCAGCACGAGACTGGCCCGGATGTAAAATGGCTTATCGTTTAGATATCGGAGGTATTGTCGCGATTGTCGGAAGAATATAATAGGATTTGTCAAACACAAGACACAATGAAGACAGTCGTATATTGAAGAATTGAAGAATATGGGAGGAGACAAACGAAACTGCAGGGCAAAACATCTAAGACTGACATCATCGCAATAAACACGTGGAGAAAGTAACATCAGGCGCGAGATCACGGGAAATATACGTACAGATAATGGCTGCCACAACGATGACAACCCCAGAGATGGATACGACGGTAGGTCAGGAGCACCCAGACAAAAAAAAACTTACATTTTTCGTTGCTGTACCTGGACTCGGTGAAAGTGATCTTCGTGAAACGATACTTGCTTGTCACTAAATGATCACCAAGGGCCTTTCGAAAAGCGCGTTGCCCAACAAAAAATAGTAACCTTTTCGTGGTTCGGGAATCTGGGATAACCGTCAGTTAGAAGAACTGACAGCAGCTTGTTCTGGGACTTTACAGTCACTGCCCGCGCACGAAGTGAAAACAGAACCACCACTTTCTCCAAATTGTGACCGCCTTCAAGTGAGAATTTGGTATCGACGTTGCTCCTTGCCCGTCCAAACATTATTCGCGCTGACACTCTTGCCTCTATGTGCAGGATGCGCCCACAGTTAGCGATCACGGATTGGGCGGCCCAAGCGTCCTATCATTCGTTCTATCCCAACCCATTCACCCGCCTCTCGCGGGGATACGTTGGACGAGAGGCTTGGACTGTCCGGAGCGCGAAGCATTTTGTATGCGATGAGGTTGGCTTTGGGGACGGGTGGTTTGATGCGTGGTACGTGGTCGTCACGTTCGATATCTTCATGGGGGGATATTGACTAGTTGACGGTTGTGATCGGGAAAGATGAACCCGGTTTCGGAACGCGGCCCGGGCTGCTATCATGGGTGTGTCCAACATATGACGTTCTCATCTGGCCATGGAAAAGAACAGCCCCGGCGCTTTCGAGCAGGGGGTTCTCTTCGCAGGGCCGTGCTACTAGCGCAGCATTTCTCACTTGCTGTACGAGTGACGCATACTATCCATGCATGGTTACGCCATGCCGATGGATATACCACACCCAACAGTGCCAACACCATCCCGTAACCTCCCGCTATGGCATAGCTCAAGGATCTGAGACGGGAATAATGGACAGACAACTGCCGATAGCCTCCGACAAGCAACTCGACAATGAAGCAGTATTAGTTTGGATTTGGATTCCATTCACCGTGGCGCGTACGCTCGCGTGGCATCGGTAAACAACAGTGAGATGGCATGGTCCTGGTTTTAACGCGTATCTACAGAATCGTGCAGACAGTCCAAAAGAAAAACTACAGCCACAAGTCCTCCAATCGATATCTCGGAATTGAAGTATGGAAGCGGACATATCCCGCCGTGTAATGCTTGAAGGCTTCACAAGCATCTGGTGAGCCCTCCAGTATTTTGACGATCCGCTTGTAGAGCCCGATCGTGGTCTCTGTCAGTGCGTCGTAAATCTCCATCTTGGATTTCTTGGTGAGTCCGGCCAGCGTAGACACCTGGTTGGTCGTCTCGCCGACACGCTCTTCCTTGTAAAACGATAAGACATCGCTGAAATAGGTCTTAAGCACAGGACCAACGTGACACAGGTCGAGATACACACTTGGCATTATGGATGAACAGCGTCATCTCTGGGATCGCCTGGATGTAGTCATTCAGGGGGATCTCCCGCTGGAACACCATGAACGAGTATGCTTCTGCCACTCCAGACATGATCCGCTGATATGTCGGGTACTGTTGTGCAGCGCTCGAGATCTGCTCACCATAATCAGACATGTTCTCTCTGGAAAGGTGTGGCGATCGTACCCCCATCGATTTCGTTTCGTGCTCCAATAGATTGGCAGCCACAAAGTTCAAGGTAGCCGTGATAATCAGCTGGGAAGAAACTGGTCGGAACAATTCCTGGGCCCGCCGCAGGATATCTGCAAACGCATCCAAGACACCATTCCCATGTGGTTCATTGACGATGAACCGGTCGTTAAAGTGATAAATGTTGGGCATCTCTGACAGAAAACGGTCGGTCGCATCGTCCACGAAGATCGCGCATGACGTGTAGAGCGCGATCCATATCTGGGTCTGACGGTGCGGGAGATGCACGCCAGCCGTGGCTGCGTACATGACACCGTCTCGCAGATAAGTGCACACGGACTGCTCGCCGTCAACGGGATAGCCCCGTCGGACCGCGTCATCGACGCAATCCTGGTACAAGGCCTCGTCGAACGGCGTCACCTCGTATGCGACACGACACTGCTCGAGCAGCGAGCTAATGTTTCCACGTGCGCGTTCAATCTGTTACAAATGTTTATAAGTACACGAACGCTTACGCTGCATCCTCCTTACCAGTCCCATTGTATAATGTATCGAGTATGAGTGTCTTGAAGTATCGAGTATCGCAGTTTGGTGGTAAGACCGAGGAGTGCTCGTCTCGTTCTTATACCCAGTCCCGAGGACGCTTATGATTCGAGTCCATCATAATCGTCCACGGTATTGAGAACGGACCAGGCGGAGAGAGAACGTTCCTTGGACGCCATCCGGTTTCAAACATTGGGCAAGGGTCCGGTTGACGGTCAAAATGTATGACTGACTGCAATGCACGATTGATGTCATGAGGATTATCCATTGTCGCATAGCGTGAGTGGCGGTTCGATTCTAATTCGCATGTAGCAACTTGGCCAATGGCGTCGGGTATACTATCAGATTGGGTTCGCGAGGACGTCCAAGTGGGGGTAATAAGGGTAACGAAGCCGGCAGCTCTAGAAAGGCAACACTGCATTTTGATCGAAGTGAACTTCCGGTGTATGTTCCGGCACGGTCGCTGCGTCTTACCGGGAAAATATATCTCAACGGCCAGTAAGACCGAGGCCTTTCAATGCTCCCCATAAACGTTGGTTCAGACTCACCATTCACCGGTAACTCTCCGCGGAGGAGCTGGTATTTCTAGGTCAAGCCCTACGGTCGCGGGAGAGGCTCGTTGCAACAGTATGTTGTGCAAAATATAACCATACTTGGCAGTGGGAACGGCAGGACCTAATGAGGACGAAAGAACGAAAAATGCCAAATCTAGTACATGCCGAAGACAAGACGCCCACTTCTTCCTCGACATCTCCCTTCCTGGGACATTCCAATTCTGAAACCCGGTGAAGTAAACCCTCATTAGCCGGACGATTATCTTTCTGCCTACCAGTGGCTGTATACATGCTGCACGGTCACGCCCCTTTCACGTGGGGGCGGCTGGTCGTAAACTCAATAGATCAATGTTGATAGTAAAACAAAACAGGATTTTGCTCACGGGAATGCCTGCCGTGATTCGGAACCTACGGCCACCCCTAGAATTGAGCACGGCCCTGCGAATCGGACAGGGATGGCAGTGATCTTTGTCTTGAGGCATATAATATGAACGCATGACGACACAGAGTTTTGTGACTCACTCATCCACTCTAATATGCATTCATCATCATCTCGATTGAACTCGTCAGAGCGTTCGCCAACGAGAAAAAACAAGTCGCAGTCGCAGCGGGAGTATCGATCTAAAGAGATTGATGGCTTCACTGAGCTGCGCGACGCCCTTCTTCTCGTGGACCCGTTTGATACTCCATTGGGGAGGGATGCCACGCGACATCAGCTGCTTGTCACAGGTCAGTCATTAATACCGCTGAGTTGATCTTCCCAACTGAGCATCGAATGAATAGCTGCAAAAAAGCTGCTAAGTCTTGCAGACGAGAACCAAAAGCTCGTCTTGGAGTTGTCAGCGATGCCTAGTGCTGGGCTACAAGAACCAGAGACGATCGCTTCCGGAATGGTTGCCCGTGAGTGTTTCCCCTTGCGCTGGCGTTTCAAAGTTGACAATAATAGAATATCTAGAAAACGCAACAGCCACTGTTGTTCCAAGGTCAACTCAGGGGTGTGACTTACTATCAATGACCTTGGAGGCTGTTCCACCACTGCCAGATTACGAGAACATCTCTAGATGGTCACACAGCCCGCCACCATTCCAGAGTTATGGGCACCAACCATATAATATGGCTTTAGGGTCAGCATATCAGACCCCTGCAGTGGCGGACATGTGGTGTTTTCAATAGCACATTTAGAGGCGGACTGTACATACTTGGACTAACCTTACTCGGATACCTCGCGCGTTTGATTTATCTGCGGACACGCCGCGGCGCAATTATGTACCAATATCATGGGCAAATGGATCATGGAAGTAAGACTCAGAGTGGAATTCAACGACCGACGTTGCCCAGCCACTCAATTGCCACCATGAGCAAACCGGGCCCCAAATCCAAGTTGACACAGACACACCACGCAGGCGTCTACAAAGCAGATTCAGTCAAAGTGCGCGCTCCATCCCTTAGCGAGACTCCGATTTAGATGGTCTGTAGGACGTCGCTGAGTCTCTGGGCATAACGAGTCTTCCTGACGCGGTTGCGTCTGCGCTTGCAAGCGATGTCGAGTACAGAATACATCAAGTCATCGAGGTGCGCTCTCAGACGTTGGAGGAGAGCACCGCTGACGACTTTATTGCAGGAGGCTGCTCGCTATATGCGGCATGCGCGCAGAACGGTGCTCACCACGGCAGATATTGACCTCGCGTTGCGAACGTTGAACATCGAACCTCTATATGGCCACGCTCCACATGCGCCTTCCACATTTCGACGTGCGCTTCCGTTCCCGCATCTATCCTCAGCCGGCGCCGTGTATTTCATGGAGGACGAAGAGATCGACTTTGATAAAGTAATGAGGGAGGAAAAGATCACAGTTCCGAGAGGCGTCAACTGGACCGCACACTGGCTTGCCGTGGAAGGTGTACAGCCTCTCGTACCAGAGAATCCACCAGCTATTCCGAGAGAGGAACCTACCCCTGCAGGTCCCGCTGATAGTAAACCACCGCAGCCTGGTACCGCCCCGTCCACGCAAGGAAGACAACTACCCCAGACGACGCAACAAAATCAACAAAACCAGCTTGTCAAACAAGTTCTCTCAAAAGAGCTTCAGCTGTATTACACCCGACTCACTACTTCGCTGCTTCCCCCGACATCCTCGGCATCGGATACGGCCAAACGCACAGCCGCCCTTGCGAGTCTTCGCGCAGATGCAGGTCTGCAGGCACTCTTGCCATATTTGGTACGATGGGTTGGAGAAGGCGTCGTTAACGCGCTCCGGGAAGGAACAGAGAGTGAACCGGACGGAAAGACGCTCGAAGTATTGCTCGACGTTGTAGGTGCAATCCTCGAGAATACAACCTTGTTTGTCGAGCCGTATGTGCGTATGCATGGACATTCTCTCCGCATATCTTCTGGTATACTGACTGTTTCATCGATAGCTACACCAAATCTTGCCTGCCATCTTGTCGATAATCCTACACTCCCACCTACCGCGATCCCATGCGACCCACCTTCGCACAGCAGCTTCTCAAACGCTCGGTCGATTACTGACACAACACTCCACGACATATCCCTCCCTCTCGCCACGCATCATGAAGACCCTCTTGGTCGCTCTCGTTGGTGGGACCGGTTCAGCCCCCACAGCCCCCTCTAGCGCGGCCATCATCAACGGCTTCGAGTCGCTCGCTATCGCACAAGGGCCGTCGGGTGCAGAACCAAGGGGTACGCCCAAACCACTTGGCACCCGGGAAGGCGCGATCCGTGGTCTCGTGGGCATCGGAAAGGAGGCTGTTCGGAAAGGTGTACTTGAGGGCGGTGGGGCACGTGTCGTGGGCGAGGAGTGTGCTGCTTCTGGCGGCGAGGGCGTGAATGGCGTCGTGGACGCAGTCATGGTACGCTCTGATCTCGTTTCTGCTCTTCAACTTCGGTGTACTGATGTCGTAATCAGATCGCTCTTCAGACGCTTGCTCCCATTTCTGACATGCCAGAGTCCTTTGAACGGACGCGAGAAGAAGACGTCAAATTGATTGGACAGCTGAAAGATATACTCGGAGAGTTCTTTACGGAGAAGGTAGTTGGCCGTGGAGATCGCGCATGGGCTTTGGCCATCGTGCAGAGTGTTCATAATTGACGTTGGTTTCGGCTACCGGGTCAAAGCGTGCCTGAAATGATTTGCCGTGCGCTTATTATCACCGGTATGAACTCGTTCCAGACTGACACCTCGTAACAACCGGTAC
This sequence comes from Xerocomus brunneocitrinus, assembly GCA_038093375.1. Classification (NCBI taxonomy): domain Eukaryota; kingdom Fungi; phylum Basidiomycota; class Agaricomycetes; order Boletales; family Boletaceae; genus Xerocomus; species Xerocomus brunneocitrinus. The sequence continues at coordinate 32,346 of JBBPSB010000104.1, read as the reverse complement.
CACTTTGAATCCATTTGGCTGTAGGTATACAGTAAGTGCTTCGGTGCATAACGCCCGCGATAAAGGAAGCTTTTGATAAAGACTACTTTTGGATGGAGGACCAGCAACCCTGGAATTAGAAGAACGTCGTTGAATACGCCTCGAATTCAAGGCTCACGGGAGGTCATCCAATGACCAACCCATCTAAGGGACGGCATGAGGAACCAACGTCGCCATGCGGACATGCCAATAAGCGGGCAGTATGTTGTTGACGCTAAACCAAATCTTTTCGTGATGGTTTCAACACGAGACACTCAGGAAAAGTCACATGCAACTCACACTATAGAAATCGCAGGACCGTTTGTCATCGGCAAGCGAGCGGTAGAGCAAGAAGCGAGCCCCCGTATAGGCAGAGTACAACACGAACACTGTTGCGCTAAGCGGATCGAGACCCCATACGCGGCTGAGGAAAACCGACCACAGCGGAATGCCCAGCGCGATGGATATCCTCGAGCTCAAGGGGGCCACGATGGGGAGGGTGCGTCTGCCCATCATAAGGTCCCCAGAGACGTCTCTAAAGTCCTGCGCGTGTAGTGTCGACGCAAAGATCGCTGTGCACAACTGAGCGGCGAGCCAGGCCGACTGGGGGACGTGAAACCTGTCACATCCTGGCGGTGTCATCACAGCTGTCGAGCAAGCAAAGGCACCGGACGTACCTGCCAAAATGCTTCCGCCGAAGCCAGCGCAGCCGTACATGACCGCGGTAAGCGAATTCTTGGAGAGATAGTATGCATGACCGTTACATTCGTTGTATACCACGTTAAGGACCAGGAGTGTCAGGCTGGTGAAGAAGAGCGGGGTGCTGTATGCCGCCGAGACTGCCAGGCACACAGGAACAAGAATCCAACGAAGGATCCTGGCTTGAGAGTCGGTAATTCTCCCCGAGGGAAGTGGGCGAGAGGGCTTGTTAATTTTATCTTCATCGGGCGATCTGACCTGGTTCGCAATGTTACATTTAAGCAGGTGAAGCCAAATCCATGCCACTACGGGGAGGACGTGCGAAGGGTGGCACACTGGGGAGACCGCGAGCGCAAAGACAGTCTTTGAGGTAAAGTTACAAAGTGTTCCGACGGACGAGTTGCAACATACTTGTGGAATAAGTGACGTAACAATATCCGCCTTGCTGAAGAGGAAAAGGGTATGGAGATGGTACAAGAAAGGCAAACTCTGCCGGATGGCGGCCTCCCATGCCTGCAGGAGATAAAACTTGGAGAGACTTTGCATAGAGTGCGTCATAGTCAATCGTTTGTAGCACAATAGATGGGGCGATTCGTCAAAAAAACTGCGTTACTTGGGGACCCAGGTCCGCGAGATGAAACCAATGCCCGGTACCCGCAGGGGAAACGGCTTTTTTCTGATCATGACGTTTGATGGTTTCCCGTGATGCGCTCGGTTTGAGGTTATGTGGGTGTGCCACTACTGTGAGCGACAGGGTGACTTCGCTCCGAAAATACCGATCGTTCATGCCACTGAGACATCCTAATCATCTCGATTGATTGAATGATGAAAAAATAAAATAAAATTCTGCCAATGAGTAAGAACTTCGGGTTGCAATGGCGTGGCTACCACTCACCACCGCTCTTTCAGCAACTAGAGGCATGTGTTTAGTATACTAGTGTAGGTCTGTAACCGGGTCACTCGGATGCCCCTCACTGAGAAGCACTTGCGTGGTTGTGATCAAGCCATCTAGCGACGACTAATTAAGTAAAGCTCGGACTGAATCGGACTGAGGCTTACTTGCGTCGAGCACTTCAATCTGGATATTTGGCATCAGAAGGCTCGTCCGAGTTGTATTCCTTCTTTCTTATTACTAACACAGCAGCTGAACGTTGAACCACGGAGGAAACAATGTCGCTGCATTTGGGGTCACCTTATACAACATTGAATGGCACCCCGTTAGACCGTCGTGTGCAGCTCAAACTTGAAAGCTTGGGATTCCAGCCGAAACGACAGCAAGTTATGTGGGTCAAATTTTCTAGTCACATTGTTACGTACCTTATCTTCTGGACAGCGGTCGATACGCGGACCGTCTTTTCGTTGCTTCAAAGTCCGATGATAATAGTATCGCCACGCAAGATGATTGAGACACCTCGACTCGCTAGCTCTCTGAATGATGTCAGGAAACGCAGCCGCACTGTCGAGCTGACACTCTTTCGCGTGCGGGTTGCCTTTGACGCTTCCCGGGCCGTCCTCGCGACTTGGCATATCGGGTCACCACAGGCTCCGGGGACTGCTGGATCAAACATCCTCGTAGGTACTCGGGCCTCAGATGACGATCCGGACACCCTGGTAGGCATCAATGGTCTCAGCAGGTAACCATGATCACCGTGACCTGGGCGATATTGTCATGAGTCAATGTCATTGTCATCGCTGGTCTAAGTTGCATCGCCTTGAGGAATACGGTAGTCATTCCTTCTTTTCTAAACCAGATGACCGCACCAACCTTGGTACCATCATGGGGAAAACGGATTTTAACCAAAAAATGGGACATCACTTCATGGACTCGGATGGGTGCAAAACTATTGCTGATAAATCGTGCACGATTAAAATTCTCTAGGCCCTCTCTAAATGAATACTTTAGCGCATGAACCTGCATAAAGGTTGCACCACATAGGTCATCTACCAATCAAATCACTAACAACCCACTCATAAGCACCCAAGAATACCGCTCCGCCGGCAGATATCCAAAGTGTCCGTGGTACGACACCTGCAAAGAGTGCCTTCGGTCCCTCGACAGTATAAATCTGCCTAAAGCGGCTAGAGATTGAAGGTATTTCCGAGGTAGGATCCTTGACATTCCGTTATCAACCTGCCGGAACGAACAAAGGATGATACATACCCGCATGTCCAGCATAACTCGCGTTTTGAGAACATCAAGCGGTGTTGTCAATGCAGCTGCAATACCGCCCGCAATGCTCCCACATACAGCAGCCTCCGCTGCATGAAGTGGGCGTGCACCCATCGCCAGGGAGAGTCGGTACTTCAAAAACTCGTACAAAGGGAATTGAAGTAAAGTAAATGGTATCTGTGTATGGAATGAGAAATGAGACAGCAATGTCAGTGGCTCATATTGCCTACTTCACGCATGATTGTCGTGCCAAAACCGCGGTAGAAGCCCTTTAGACCGTCGTGTTTCAAAATGATCTTTGCAGCGGAGAGGGACGTTGCGGCGGAACCGTATGATGATGCTTGCGTGCGTGTTTTTATTACTTCAGTTGGAACACGGATTAAGCAGGCTACCTAGATGCATGCGACCTCAGAAACTGAAGACACGGTAACGACACAGGCTGGATACAATTTCACCAATAGATGCAGAAATCATGTGGTTGAGTGGGGCTAGCTGTCCATGCAAGGGTATAAATTGCTTTGATATTTCATATGTCGAGAAGAACATTGCGGCTATTTCCCGGTCATTGGTGGTCGTTTGACAGGCACACAATGCTCACCTCCCGGCGCACTACCCACAACAACGCTCCCAATACCTTTGTAGATCCCTCTGAATCCACCGGCCTTTACAAATCCTTGAGCAGACTGCAACCGCGTCTTGACAGTGTCTATAGGAAAGAACAGCAAGTCCACGGCTGTACCTGCCGCACCTCCTGCCTAAGCAGGATCAAGGGTGTTGGGAATGTTCATGCGGGTGATTGGAACTGGGCGGCGCACGATGAGGGATTGAGTGAACGTCGGCTTGCGTTCGAGTTCCATTTCGCCCGACCTAGTGTGGATGTACGAACTTTTTTTGAGAGTCCGTCCGATTTATTCCACTTTCGTCACTCTTCACTTGAGAATGCAATTTCGATAAGAAACTATGGACGATGCACTCGAGATCCCACGTCCACGAGCAGATAATATCCAAGAAGGAGACGATCAGTCTTCCGGAGATGAAGATGCTGGTCTAGATTGGACGAAGCTACCGTGAGTGTTCACCTATGCACGAGTCATACTTGAACGATGGACATTCGGACAGAAAACTTGGGGCTGCTGCGCGGCCTATTATTCCGAAACGTGGCGAGAAGGACTTTGAGCCTGCCCCGGGAGGTGGATCTGGTTTGCAGCTCCATGTTCTCGACCGCTTACGGGATGCGATGTTCGAGGCTCTTCGCTCCAACAGAACGATTTCTAGGTTGGTTGAAAACGTTTGTTGTTCGAGCGCTTCGTTCTCATACGCTATGGTAGCAAATCAATAAGTTATGGCATCTGGTGCCCTTCAATCGACCGTGTGCAGGTAACAACAGCCCATGGTATACATTTCTCGACCATGGGTCACTCTGTTTCTCGGACGGCAAAATACGGAAACACCGAGGACGAGTCAGAAGGTCCATCGTCCAAACTACCTAAGCGGCTTGAACTTCTTCCTGAAGAAGCTTTGTATCTTATCGAACGCGGCGCTTTGTTTTGTTATAAAGCAGTTTGTAACGAAGTTCCACTCGTAGACCCTTCAAATCATGAATCACAAAGTCCGGGAGCGCCAATGTCAGTTCAGCAGGCTTTCGCCGAAATGGTCGGTCGTGAAGGAATGTCCCTGGAGCATTATCAGGTGACCTGACTCCCTGATTATCTGTGCCAATGCATGCTCAGCTGCTACGTGTAATCGTATTTAGGTGTACGCATATCTAAAGCGCCTAGGGTTTATTTTGATGCGCGCTGAACCCCCGACGCCTGAATACCCGATTGCACCAGCGGCCTCGTTTCAGGCTCCCCAATCGCAGACCCTAGCACGAAGGTTTACTGGACTCTTCTCTGGCTTTGTATCAAATCTTTTCGGTGTCGCCCCACTCTTTCACAGAATTGACGGGTGGAAGCGACCTCAACTCCATCGGCAGAAAACGATTCGTACGTCATTCATCCGCGCTCTCCGATCTGTTTAATTATCATCTTCACCTAGATGACATATTCAGGCTGCTACGGTTTATACCTTGTGGTCACGCCATCCCTTTGTATCGTCCACCAGTAAACTCCAAGGTCTCCCCAAAATCATCGCAATCACCATACAAGATATTTTTTCATGCGTACAAGCCTTCTACACCATTCCGCAAGACAGCTCCTCCCGCGCCCGACTTTTACATCGTAGTCGTCGAGTAAGTCGATATGGGCACCATGCGGTGTATGCATCTCCGGTCTTCATTCTGACCACTGGGCACAGTGCGCGAGCAACGGCCATGCCCTCTTTGCAAGAGCTAACTGCACTATTTGACATACTGCCAGAAATGCCACTTCCACCACCACGTAAACGTAACATACCGGCTTCCGCCAAACAACCAGGAAATTCCCAACCGACCACTGCTCATCCAATCAGTCTGAAGACAGAATCCCTGGAAGGCTCATCAGCCAACACTACATTATCACAGCGAAAACCGAGTTGGACCTCTGCTCTGTTGGCGATTTTCCAGCGCTTGTTCTCTTTTCTTCCCTCCCTCCGCGCAGTTCCTATACCTCAAAGGACGAAGGCATCATTCACACCGCCGAGACCAAATCCATTCCTCGCTCTCAAAACAGGCAAGAAGACTATCGTGATAGCTGCGGTAGATGGGGGGAATATTAGCTTTCTCAGGTTTGGACAAGGGGTTTTTGAGGAATGGCCAATGATCTAGCGCATGAATTGTTTTAATAAGCTGGAGAGCATCGCACTTTGATGACCACCAGGGCCCACGGAAACTCGGAGCGGTGCCATCCGCGTGCAACGTGGTGTTTGGAGTCCCGATAGATATGCGGTACCTCCGAGACTAAGAGGTTGGCTCTGAGTCAGGTTTCTCTGTGACCTCTTTGCTGCTCGCACCGCTTGAACTACTCGTCTGCGATTACTGAAGTTTGGTGGTGCTCTAGCGTTGAGCCCAATGAATGGTGCTTAGTAATCAACAAGCACAACGTTCGCCCGTGTTGTCTGATATGTCATGAGTCTCGCAAAATTTCTCCTGGGTACAAAGATTTCTAGCAAGAAGAGGGCCATAGATGGCGAACTCGACGCTATTTTCCATTCTCAGGTATGTCTGGCTCAATACCACTGTCCCCAACTCATATGTGTTCTCCTGATCACTCCACGTTAGACAGCGGAGGACCGTCCACAATCCACCTCAAACGACTACCCTGCTGCAGAGAGGAAGAATAAGAAACATAAGTCCGATGTGCACGCTGAAGAATCGGATAGAAACCGCCCCAAACCCTCGCTTGCCAATGTAGCCTCGCTCTCCGTTTCATCACCCGGGAAGGAAAAGAAACCCGAGAAAAAGCGCCCCAGGATTGCTTCTGAGCCTCCACCGGAAGATGTTATATCTGATGCAGAAAGTTCAAGCAGTGCTTCCACGAGTGGGTCCGGCTCGGAAAGCTCGGATGAATTGGACGAAGATAGAGATCCACCACCTACATTGATCCACGAGACCCTTCAAAAGGATCAACCAAGCAAACCGGCGAGCAGAAAGACGAAATATGCACCATTAGACGAAACAAAAGAAAGGCGGGACGCGCGCACGATATTCATCGGAAATCTCGCTCCTGATGTAGCAATAAAGCGTGTAAGTAGAGGAGATGTTGCTTGCATATTCATTGATGACACTCCTGGAAGCCTCTGCAAAAACAATTACATCAGCATATACTCGCTCTCGTCCCAACGGCCAAGATCGAATCCACCCGCTTCCGCTCAATGGCATTCAATACACCCACTACGTCGAAATCCTCCGAAGCGACCGATGAAGTGAAAAAGCACAAGCAACTTCGCCCACACGAACGAGACCGCGCATCTTCGTGGCGTGATGCCAACTCTGCTGGCGAGCCCAAGACAGACGAGAAGAAATTTCTTACTGCCAATCAAAAAAGGAAAATCGCTTTTATTAAAAGAGATATTCACTCAGACGCCGATTCTGTGCACGCTTATATTGTCTTTGCCTATCCACCACTTCACTCGAGACCAGCCAACTTGCCTCCTCTACCTCCTGTTATGGATCCCTTTGAAGCCGCGCGCCTGGCCGTCGAAAAGTGCAATGGTACCATGTTTATAGATCGCATGCTTCGAGTCGATGCCGTCGCCAAACGGTCAACACTCGAGAGTCCATCCGACAGTACAGTGCTGAGTTTGGTCATTGGTGATCCAAAGCTCAGCATTTTTGTTGGAAACCTCGATTTTGCAAGCAAAGAGGAGGATCTACGGGTATTTTTCGAAGGGGCCGTGAGTGCGGAACGGGGGCCTCCAGTTGCTGAAGGATCGCAAGATGGAGACAAACCGAAATGTTGGGTGACTCGTGTACGCATGATTCGTGACAAGGACACACAGCTCGGAAAAGGCTTTGCCTACGTGCAATTCTCGGTTCGTACCCTGTTCGCTTCGTTGGGATATCAATAGATTATTGAAGATACAATCTGTAGGATCGGATCTGCGTCGACGAGATTCTCGCACTTGAACCGGGAAGACTAAAATTCACGAAACGAAAACTACGCGTCCAACGATGTAAATCAAACCTGAGGGCGCCCCCTGGCAAGAATGTCAAGGTGGAGGGACCCAAAGCCGCACAGAAATCGAATCGCGCTTCTGTGCCGTCTATTCCGAAGGGCGACCCATCTCTTGGTGAGAAACTGGTCAAGTTGACCAAGGAAGAACGCAAGCGCGTCAAGGCTGCGGATGCTGACCGTGTGGCTCGGAGAATGGCTAAGAAAAAGGCCAGGATGGCACTGGCCAAAGAAGGCGTAACCCCACGGCGCCAGAGGGTACGTAAGACGGATGCGACTAAAAAGCTTGGTGGCACAGATCAGAAGAAGGCGAACAAGGGGAGGATTCGGAGTGAGAAAAGCATTGCGAAGAAGAATACGAAAAAGTAATTTGAAGACTTTTTTCGTTCGTCTTCAGAGCAGATTGCTTTAGAGATCAGATACTCTCTAGATAAATGATGTGGATTGAAACTTTCAACATTCATTTGATAGGGTGGGGTTAGTCCGATCAGACACCGTTTCAACTGCACACGGTTCTGTTCCCTACTCTCTCCCGACCATGTTTCGAGTCAGCGGGCTCGGATTATTGTCGTTAGTCGTTCTGAGTCACGCGACGTCGCAGTCGATTCTGGGCTCGAACCATACTGCAAAGGACCAGTCCCCGTATGCCATACCGTATGATGATGGGTTGTTCACACCAATTGAACACCTGAGCGCTCTTTCGGTCGACAGCTTCACCACCCTCGGTCATCCGTACTTTCCAAACCACAGCGTCAGGATAAAGAAGTCGAACTTTTGTGACGGAACGGTAAAGTCCGTCGACGTCTAGTCCGATATCATTTGAAGTTGACGCGACTAATTGACTCTACCAGCGCTTACACGGGTTACATTGATATCCGAGCTCGACACCTCTTCTTCTACTTCTTTGAGAGTCGCAGTGATCCTGCGACGGACGATGTTATTTTCTGGACTAACGGTGGTAGGTCCTGGCCATTGATACACAACACGTTGTCATGAACACAAGTCGAATAGGCCCCGGTTGCTCTTCTAGCATGGGTCTCTTTATAGAACTTGGTCCATGCAGAGCTCTTTCTGGAAACGGCACGACCTATCACCCCGAGTCTTGGAACACCAATGCGAACGTTTTCTTTGTTGATCAACCCATCAATGTTGGTTTTTCGTATGCGAAACCGTGGTATGTAGCTGTTTGGTTGGTATGCCTTGCGTGCCTAATCATTGTTCGGTAGAGCACGACTGAAGAGGCTGCCAAAGATATTGCTGCCTTCGTAGCCATATTTTTCGAGAACTTTAGCCAGTTCAAAGGCCGGGCCTTCCATATGGCGGGTGAATCATACGGCGTAAGTCAATGCAAAGTATGCTCTCAAGAAAACCGGCAAAATACCTTGCTAGGGTCGTTATATCCCTGTTTTTGCAGCCGAAGTGTACGATCAGAATGCCAAACTCATTGCGGCCGGGTTGGCACCCATCAATTTGCAATCGATCATAATCGGTATGTTGATCTTTCGCAGAAATACCAATGTCCAACCCGTATGGTCAGGAAATGGCATTGTCGATCTTTTCACTCTAATTCCGTCGTACATTGACATGCAATGCACATCTGCCTCCGTGTTCCCGGTTGCAAGTATCAGGCAAGTTGAGTACAGTCTTGTGCAAGACCTGAGCTTAGGGATTATACAGTTCATGCGTGCGGATGAAGCAAGCTGTGAGTATCCTTGAGCTTGTAGAAATTCGATCGTTGATGCTGGGCATAGCTGCCTTTGTGCCAAAAATGGACCCTGGAGTCCTGTGTCAACCGATATGACGCGTTGAGCTGTGGTGCAGCTCTCGCCTTTTGTGTGAACGAAACTGCCAATCCATATTATGCAACAGGTATACCCAGCGAAATCTAGAAGACGGAGTTTATTCCTGACGCATGATGAATGAATACAGGGTTGAACCCGTATGATATTAGCAAGAAATGCGAAGGTGATCATGGGGAGTTCTGTTATCCTGTCACAAGGTAAGGAGTTCTATTGCCTGATTGATGGTTGGTCATGACCAGATTTCAGAAATATAAGCAACTATCTTGACCTTCCCTCCACTCGCACGCTGTTGGGTGTAGACCCATCCTTCACTTCAAACTTTACCTTGAACAGCTTCGATGTTGAATATGCATTTACCGTAGCTCAGGACACCGTGCACCCGACGTATATCCACATTTCTCAACTCCTCGAGCGTGGCGTCCGTGCATTGATCTACGCCGGAACATATGACTGGATCTGTAACTGGATGAGTAACGAGCGTTGGACGCTCAACATGCCCTGGACTGGACAAGAGGCGTTTGCCAACCAACCACTGAGAGAATGGCAAATCGATGGGCAGGTTGTCGGTAAGACGAGGAATGCTCAAGGCCTGACGTTTGCTACCATCGACGGAGCTGGACATATGGTGGGCACATCATTGCTTGTCGGGACATGTGCTGATGTGAGGTCAGGTTCCGTATGATAAACCCAAGGAGGCGTTGGTACTTGTACAGAGGTGGTTGGCAAAGGAGGAGCTTTGAGCCCTCAGAATATTGTTTGCCGTGGCCGCACACTCGCCCCGATCTGCAGAATCTGTTGAGGAATAAGCGCGCATTACAGTAAAGCCAAATCTTCAACGGTCATTTGATGCCTTTTGGTAGATTGTCAACATGCCTCATGCTTTCCTCCGCGGGTGTTCTTGTCAGTTTCAAACTTATCGGCAAACTCGACGCTTCATGTTTCGCAAATTCGGATCTCAAAATCTTCACTTGTGGGATGAGCAGCAAATCAAGCGTACATTACGACCGATGAGGAGGAAGCCTGAAATTGAGGGAGCATCGCCAGGACGCAAAACCGAGAAGCACCTGGACTGAAAGCAGAGGTTAAGCGGTTTGTAATTATCAGGTGCGCGGCACCACGTGGAGTCGAAGGTACATACATTTTATCGACGAGCTTGCCCAGGCCATCATCGGTATTCAAAACCTTTATTCAAACAACCGTGGCCAGAATCTGCGATCCCTAGGTAGCTGTGTGGACGTCGGACTCGTATGGAATGGAAAAGTGCCTTGCTGGCTCAAATCCGAGTCTCTCGGAGAACAATTATTCCGTGAATGCTGCTGTATGTCTCCGCGACTTTCAAGATCAGAAGTGACAGTCGTTTCGATCTTATGAAAGGCCGCACTATTTGTCCTAGCCCGCCACCGCACCTCGAAAGATGCATACAATATCAGTTTGGCTTTGACATGCGCTATTGTAGTTGCCTCACTACAGCGACATCGAACACAGGAGAACAAGGCGGTCGGACTAGAGGCAGAACGCCGACAGCTTGCCCACGCGATTCGACAAGCGATACCCAGATCAAGACACTTGATACCTGGTGTCCTCGGCAACTGACCAAAGGGACTAGCTGTTGTGGGGCATCCAAAAGTTTATAAGAAAAGCCTGAGATTTCTGAATTCCAGCCCAACGTCTCCACAATGCTTATCAGCTCACTTGGTCTGCTCTCGCTGGCCATCCTTGGTCGTGCGTCCTCACAGACGGTTCTGGGTTGGGAACAGCCTGTTGCAGGTTCTTGTGCCCAATCCGCGTATGACGTGGCAGACGATGGATTATTCGCACCAGTTGGGGAACTGAGTGCTCTTTCATTTGAAAGCTTCACCACCCTTGCCCACCCGTTGTTCCCGAACCACAGCGCCAGGATAAAGAAGACAGAGTTTGATTGCGAACCAGGGGCGACGTGAGTCTGTTGCTTTACATTATTTCAGCTTCACGTGTTGTCTAGAGCGTATACAGGTTACATTGACATTCAAGCAAAACACCTCTTCTATTACTTTTTCGAGAGCCGCAACAATCCTGAGACGGACGACGTCATTTTGTGGATTAATGGAGGTATATCCCAGGTATTCGCATCATAGGTCGTTGTGTATAACGATTCAAAAAGGTCCGGGATGCGCTTCTAGTTTGGGTCTCTTCATGGAAAATGGTCCATGCAAAATTCTTGGACCAGAAGGCCCGGTTTACAATCCATACTCATGGACTACCAATGCAAGCGTGTTCTTTGTCGATCAGCCCATCGGTGTTGGCTTTTCGTACGCCGATTACGGTGAAACTGTGGTATGTCGCAGTTCGATCCAAGTTGATATTCTGCGTAATTAACCACTTGACAGAGCACGACTGGACAGGCGGCCAGAGATATTGCTGCTTTCATAGCCATCTTCTTCGAGAACTTTAGCCAGTTCAAGGGCCGTGCTTTCCACATGGCGGGTGAATCATACGGTGTAAGCCCTACTTACATAGACTCGGATTGGAAACAAATTATCTTTCCAGGGTCATTATCTCCCTATCTTTGCAGCCAGAGTTTACGACCAGAATGCTGAACTGGCCGCGGCGGGACAAACGGAGATTAATCTCAAATCCGTCATGATTGGTCCGTTGAGATACCTCCTTCAGTACGACTGACCAATGCCCGTGGTCAGGAAATGGTTTGGTTGATTTCTACAGTATGCCTGCGTCGTACATCGATGTTCAGTGTACGACTGCTTCTGTATCACCTCCGGTTTCGAACATCAGGTGAGCTGCGTGCGTGCCTATACGAGCCATTCGCTAAAGCATCGAAAAGTACATGCATAGGGATGAAGAAAGCTGTGAGAGCCATTGTTTTCGAAGGATTCCATTGACTTAGGTTGGACGTAGCTGCCTCGGTGCCAGCAATGGACTCTGGAGTCGTGCATCAACCAATTTGATACCTTGAGCTGTGGCGCAGCGCTTGATTTCTGCGACAACCAGATTACGCTGCCGTTTGAAATCTCTGGTATACCTCGCTTAATTACGGAGCGTGTTGATAGCTTGCTGACTCGATTTACTAGGGCTGAACCCATATGATATCACGCAGGAGTGTGAGGGCGACCCGTCCTACCTCTGTTATCCTGTTATGCAGTAAGAGATCGAGCTGATTCACCACTAGAATCGTGATGACCGCGTTTCAGATACATGATCAACTACCTTTCTAATGCAACCGTCCGCGAAAAGCTCGGTGTGAGCCCCAAAGTTCCCTCGCCTTTCCAGCCTTGCAATGACGCTGTTTTCAATGCATTTTCCAATGCGTTGGATGAATACCACGAGACCTATACCCATGTCGCTCAACTCCTTGAGCGTAGTGTGCGGGTGCTAGTGTATGTTGGAACGTACGATTGGATTTGCAACTGGATCAGCAACGAGCGTTGGACACTCAAGATGCCCTGGAGTGGACAAGTGGCATTTGCGAGCGAGCCGTTGAAAGATTGGAAGATTGATGAACATGCCGTTGGTAAGACGAGGAGTGCAAACGGACTGACTTATGCTACCGTTGCTGGGGCTGGACATATGGTGTGTCGATTATTTCTGGTTGCGAACGTTGTGCTAACGATAATGCAGGTTCCATATGATAAGCCCAAGGAAGCACTCGTGCTTGTACAGAAGTGGTTGGAGAACCGACCCCTTTGAAACGCTTTGCCATACCGTGTGCGCACGTTCCGCAAACGAGCCTATAGCGTCGCGTAGAATAAGCATTGAAATAGAAATAGAATCATATAGGTTCCAAGTGTTGAAATGAGAGATATGGATGCCTATCATGAGATAGGCCTGTTAATTGGGTGCGTATTTTGGGACGGATGATGGATGATGTGCGGATCGACCTCCGTGATACCATGGTTGGCAATGCGTAGAAATTGGGCGCACGCCTGCACTTGAACGCGATCTCGATAGTGTTGTCGCGGGCGCGACTTATCGACAAAGTAAAGGTACATTAATGGGGTGTTCTGAGGCAGAAGCCGAAAGACGAACGCTGATTATGCGGAATCCGGAATTCGATCAAGAAGAAATCGAACATATGTGAGAGCCTACCGTATACCGGACCGACTCGATAAGAAGATATCGCATGCACGTGGGCCCTCGATAGCATGATAGCGTGTGGCGTCGGTGCCATGTTGCAAAACGCTAGACAACCCTCCGAGGCATCAATGTCCAAGGATGCCTAAGAGAACTATTTAGCGTAATGATATACCACGGCGGATCATGATCCCATCAACACGCTAGGTAGTGACCTTGCAGATATCGGCCCTTCGGTTCAAATCCATAGTCTTGGCCCGATGTTCGGGATACTTGAAAAAGTGCGTGTGGGAAGGTCGGCTGTGCCTTTGTTCGCTTAGGCCCTCAGCCACCAGGGTCCAGTGAGGCACACATTGTAAGCCGAGAAAATAGACGTAAAAGTCTGTAACTTTTATGGCGCAAATGTTACGGTTTCCGTACGCGGCGGGGGTGGAGCGCTAGGCTTTTTGAGGGCCAACGGTTGGGAGGATAATCCGAGTCCCCTCTATAACGACCTCGGGGAACCTACATGAAGGCGCACAGATAGTACTCCGGGTTTGAAGCAGAGAGTTAATGTGAAACTAACTCCGCAGGAAGGCGAGGATAGAACGTGTCACTGTATCAAGATATGTACTTATTCCCGGATACGAGTCCCCAAAACCAGACTCATTCAGCGCTCCCAGCTACCTATAAAAGCTCGTCCGATACAATGCTTTTGCTATCAAGACTCCACTTGGCTCCAACTTGGCTCCATTCAATCCCGGGCTGACGTAATTATCACCCGCTGACAACTTTCTACGGACCCCTTTGACTTGGCATTCTTGACCGTTACTGCCACACGACCAACCTTGGAACGGCCCAGTACTCATCCACGACCCCCACGACTTACGCCGTAGCGCTGAAACCTCCTTCGCCGTGTCTACGCCATGTTGTTTCATCCGGTGAGCTTTATCTTACCTCTGGCCACTCGTCGCTCGCTCACCATCGATTAGCTCAGTCCAACAATCCCCCACATCGCGTATGCATGTTTAGGTGGTTTTGTTGTATTGGTCAGTCCATTAATACCTCTCCTTTCCGTTCAGTCTGAATAAATATGTTTTTTGCCCCTAGTTTGGCATGTTTTCACTCTTTATTCGTGAAAAGGTCAATTGGCGCTGAACCATATTCATTGTGATACTCACCACTACCACAGCTTTATATAGGGGAAGCCTGTTGGGCTTTTCTCTTCGGTGTCATTATGGGCAAGTGTCATGCATTCAATATCAGTCTCCCTGCTTACTTTTTAATCCAGGACCATATGGTGCAGGAATATTCGATCCACGAAGTTGGGCCAATGGTAACGAGGAGGTATCGAATACCATCACTCTCGAAGTTACCCGTGTTGTTCTTGCTATCGGTGTATTTGCTATCGGCGTCGAGCTTCCAAAAGCGTATGTCGCCCGGCATTGGAAGAGCCTGTTCTTCCTCCTCGTCCCTGTGATGACCTGGGTGCGTTGCATTCATCTCGGCCTTCATTAAACTTTTCGAAACACCTCGATAGGGCTGGTTTGTATCTGCGGGCTTGATTTACGCCTTCATTCCGGGACTCGATTTCCTTTCGAGTCTCGCTGTCGGTGCATGTCTGACTCCCACGGATCCCATCCTTGCTGCGGCTGTCGTTGGTGGAAAGTACGCAGACAAGCACGTACCTGCACACATCCGCCATCTACTGTCCGCAGAGGCTGGATGCAATGATGGAGCCGCTTATCCCTTCCTGTTTCTCGCCCTTTACCTCGTGTTGGGTGCTACACCTGGCCGCGCGGTTACTGACTGGATTTTGTATCTCTGGCTCTGTCAGTCCCCCTTCTTCATTTCCGGGTGTATGCTGATGAGATCGTGTAGTCGATATTATCCTCAGTGTGGTCTTTGGATCGGTCTTGGGTTTCGGATTTCGATACCTCATGAAGTTTTGCGAACGAAATGACTTGATTGATCGTCAGTCATACGTTGCACAATACGTCTCACTGGCATTTCTTACGATTGGCATCATGACAATACTTGGCTCTGACGACCTCCTAGCCGCCTTTTGCTGCGGGACAGCCTTTGCATGGGACGGTTTCTTCAACCGACAGACGGAGGAAGCAGTGTTCAGTTCAGTGATAGATTTGCTGTTCAACGTTGCTTCGTTCGTGTATGTAGGCGCATGGATGCCTTTTGATAGCTTCAACAACGAAACTTTAACACTGAGCGTCCACCGACTAATCCCCGCCGCTCTACTTATCTTGGTTCTAAAGCGGCTTCCTGTCATGATTGCGCTATACAAATTCATACCCGATGTAAAGACTTTCCGGGAAGCGCTTTTTAGCGGTCATTTTGGACCGGTGGGTATCGGTGAGTTGTACATGCATCAGTTGTCTCTAGGCGATTACGCTGACTCGCATTCAGGGGCTGTGTACATCTCCACTTTTGCAGTCACCTACCTCCCCAAGCCTTCCAACCCTCCAGCCAACCAACCGGAGTTCCTCGCATCTACAATGCAGCCTATCGTTGCCTTCATCGTACTGTGCAGCGTCGCGATACATGGGTTATCCATTCCCTTCTTCTCCCTCGGACGTCGTGTTCATTCCGTGTCTTCGCGAACGTGGTCCCGTCATGCATCGGGTTCTGACTGGGCCACATACACGCGACACATTACGCGTGGTGAAGACGTTGTCATCAATCGCGATCACGACGTAAACGCCATGGAGGATGGTCGCGCTGGAATCACAGAGGAAGAGAAGACCATCATGGAGAGCAGACGCTCGAGCATGTATGGCAAGGAAGATATGTTGAACGGCGATGACACAGCCAAGACTCAAATGCCTCCTGATGGCACTGACACCTTGATGGAATGGAAGGAGGGTTCCGATGTGATAGTGGAGCGGCGGGCAGGTCCCGGAGAAGAGGTGGGTTTGGGCTGGTTTTCGAATGCTGACATGCTTGCTGACGTGTTCATGCGAGGTGGACGTCGATATCGTTCGGCACGCACACGCACGAGAGAATTCCCCTACCCCCAATGGAAACTCCTTGCGAACAGCCCGTTCTTACGCGCAACGCCCGCACAGCTCTTCCGGGAGCACCACAAACGGTGTGGAACATGCACGGGTCATTGAACATAATCCCCCCCTTTCAGGAGCGGAAATGCAAAGGGAGCCTGCCACTCAGTCATCGACTAAAGAAGCCGCTACTGTGGCGCGTGGAGAAGGCGAGCTGAGTGACGAAGAAGGCTGGGCTTCGGAAGAGAGTGGGGACGGTACGAGCCTCAGTTCTTCCGCGGTGCCCGGGCGGAAGAAGCGCGTCAGATCGAGCAGGGGCAAGGTCGCTACAAAACCCACCAGCGCTAGGGTGCACAAGAAGGGTAGTCGACCATCGTCTGCAAACGAGCAAGGTCGCTCTTTCCCCCAGCAAGCTTCAGATTTGGTGGTCGTGCCTTCCTCCGTCGCGAACGAACCTGAGCGAGCACATGACGTACCCGAGGACCTCGACCGACGTGGCAGGAGCACACGCCCGGATCGCCGGCCTGCCTCGTCTCATTCCTCCATTCTACATCGACGGCTTGAATCGCTTAAATTCGCTCAACACGCCCGCGAGGTGTCTCCTGCACGTTCTATCCGGTTCGCAGATGAACCTCGATCTGGCACCGTCACGCCGCGCAACGGCTGGCTCCAAAATGAGACCTCGTCCCCCATCAGTCAAGTGGATGACTCCCCCGTGGATGAAGGGGAGTCTGCAAAAGGGAGAGTTACTTTTGAGCTTTCCGCCAGGAATTGATCTGTTTATCATCATCCTTTTATCCATAACATCTTTACATCTCCCCATCATCCCTTGAATCGGCTTTAATGACCGATTGTGTCCATAGTTATCCTGCACTCAGCGAAGAACATATTTTTCCTTGCTGTCACCCATGTCGTCGAGTTACCTTTGCATAGCTTTCTATCCCGTCATGCTCCTCCCCTTCCATTCGTATCTCTCAATTTGTATAGACATCTACCTCTCGTAGTCACAACTGTCTACCACGACCGATTTCGATGCCCCATGTCGCCCACCGCAAGAGTCTGCCCAACACCGCGAAGACAAACGACAGGATCACGCCAAGCATGTGTCTTGCCCCACTCCACTCGAGCGAATCAAACAGGTGCGCTACAAAGACGGCGTGAACCGGTGTGTTTGACGAGGCGATTTCAAACGGCATCCGGACGCCCTCGATGTGGTGCGCGACGACACGCAGACCAGACGTGAACCCGTCTTCGTAGAGGCCGTATCCAAGCCATGCGCCCACATACAAGATGCCTCTGTGCCCCTGAATCTTGTGCATCTCTCTCATGGACACGAGGGCCTGTGGGGAAGAAAACAGTGACGAAAAACAAATAGTGTGGCAGGATATCAAGTCAATTATTGAATTGGAATTTCCATACTTGATCTATTACATGGGGCACGAGCTTACCTGTTTGTTCAACACGGGGTGATCGTACTCGAATCGCGACACGACCGTGCCGGTGGCAGGTTCCACAGGTGGGTTCAGGGTCACAAAGAGTGGTCCGTATTTGCTTGCGGGAAGGGAGAGTAGGAGGTTCATGTCATCTGTGGGAGTGGACGTAATGAATTCTTTTGCTCGCGGTAGTAAGAAGTCCATACATGTCCTGTGTGAGACGCGTTTATCGTAATCGCCCATCTGGAACCACAACAGCCCATAAAAGAAGGAATGCGGGGGAGACCTACACTGACATCACGGTGGCTTTGTGCGCGCCTTCTTGTCCGGTCGCGGAAAACGCCAGACTGTTCCAGCACGACCAAGCGGATCGACTTTTTCGCATGAGCTGTTTAGGAGGATCCGTAATTCAAGCGGCACAAAACATAATCCCTCGCGAATGTTTGGGTCATGGGACTCACGTTGACGTCACGATGCAGGACCGTTTCGTTTCGGTTCCACGTAAACCGACCCAGGATCCTTTTTTCCTCCTCGGTCGCATTACAACCTGCTCTGAGGAGCGCGAGCGCTGTATTCGAATGGCACGCCATGATGACACGATCAAATTTTAGCGAGCGGCCGCCCTCAGTCGTGATCTGGACCATGGTACCGTCGAGAGCGCTCCCAACGGACGTGATGGGCGTCGACAAGTGCAACTGGCTTTCTGCGAGCTTCTGCAAAACAGAATTGACAAACCGATGACTGGAACACACAAATATGGTCTTTAGGTCTATGGGAAAGAATCAAGAAAACGATTCATGCCTTCCTCCTTTGATTGTCGACCAAGTGGGTTTTCCCGTGATCTGAAGCAAATGATGGTTGCACATGAACCTCACCTGGATATATGCGCTCAAATAGATTGCTCCGCACAAAGAAAGAGACGCACCAATGTTTGGGCCGGAATCTGCAGTATACACTTGTCATGAGGTGTGCTCCAAAGAGCGGCGATCGTTGGCTGAGAGCATTGATCGGGTGGTGACATTAGATCAGAACAAAAAGAAGGGTCGTACAATAAGATAGTCATCGCGAAATGTATCCGAGTATCCCTCTCGAGCGAGGTACTCTGCGACAGAACAGTCCTCAAAGTGATTGTCCTCGTTGATCACGAGCCTTCGCGCGCATGCATTGAAGCGCAGGATGTCGTACAGTAGCCTCCACATGCACGGGTCAAACAGACGTGAGGGTCGACAACTTAACACGCCGGCGAGAATGTTAGCTGCCCGGTCTCCAGATACACCGGACGTCACCCGTGTTGGGAGGACAGTGATGTCTGGGTAACGCTTTAGGAAACGAATGAAGTTTGGAGATGCAGTTGGATCAAAAACGACCTCGAGGCTACGTAAGTTGGACTCTTCAAACAGTGATTCGGACTCACGAAACCACTGAAGCAAAGGACATATCAGAATCAAGACAAACAGCAAGGACGTCAGTCTTACGCGTCTACATGGACGTCTGTGCCGCCAACTTGACAAGTTACGGTGTTTGCATGACCACCAGCACGGTCATTGACTTCGAACAAGTGAACTTCATGATCACTGTGTTCGTTCAGAAGCTACGATGAGTGTAATGAACAAATAGCTGGGATTTTCCCGTTTCATGGGTCAACATACCCACGTCGCAGCGAGTCCAGAGACGCCAGAGCCAACAACGGCGATCTTCATGGATGAGTTGGTGAAGGAAGGAATTCGAGATGTTGACTCGGGAAGTAAGTTGGGACCAAGTTCAAGAACGAGTTTTTCGGAACGCGCGAACCAATTGAGCATTCCATTGAAATGATCAAGCACAGCAGAATATTCTCAGTCGAATATACTTCAACCCCTTGGCAATTTGATAGTACGAGCACAGTTCCTCAACCCCTACCTGCCGCTGACCACCCCGGGTTATTCGACTTAATACCTCCAACGCCTCCTTCGTAAACATCATCAACCGTCAATTTCAAAGTTGGTGAAATTTGGGTGGGTTCCATAGCCCACAAGGCCACCACAACGGTGCTGGTTAATCGTCAAGACCACACAAAGGCCAATTAAACAAATCGACGTACTTGGCACCATCGTAGTTGAGAATACCTTGCGGTACAGGGAACTTGTACTGCGGCCTATAAGTGTCCGATGTCAATAAGTACTCAGGTGTCCATGTCTGAAGCTCACCCGAGGTTTGCTACTCTCTTTCCCATCATCCACCCATTCACATACAGCTGGGCGCGGTAAGGCTGGAAGGATTGATCGAAGGTAAACGACATGGGAACATCAAGTTCCTCGGAGATGTGGAGGTCAAATGTAGTCACGAAAAATCCAACTCCTGCAGTGACGTTGGGAAGACCTTCGGAAAGGTCCCTCGTTTCCCATAGCGAAGTGTCATATCCCGGAAGATGCCAGCCCAGTCGCTCTCCGTACAGACCACCTTCATTGAGAACACCTCTGACTTTATCCGGGAAGCTGGTCCAAATGTCAAAAAGGGTTCTAAGTGTGCACGTTTCAACGAACTTTGAATAACCTCCAATTTTTCCTTGCACTTTCCACTCGCCAAAGTCGCCCGAATTGAGCATAAACCCGCGAACCCCTCGTGGTGACTTCTCTTCATCAACATGGGTGTCTATATACTCCATCAGCTAATTGAGATGACCAAAGTTGATAATCATACCGCCATTCTCATTTAGGCCCATGTTATCCTAGTCGAGTTGTCAAAATGATTATAAACTTTACCATGCAACTAACCTGAAGAATGGTAATGACATTGTCCTGATTGTAACGTAGGGAGCCAGGTGGGAAGTAAAACTTCTCGTCGGTCTCTTCCAAAATGTTCCGATTGTTGGTCGAACTTGATAGATCGTACGTCATCAGTGCATCATCATGGCAGAAAATGTAACCCTACTTTCCATATGAAGTGCTCAAAAAGACATCGTTCACCCAGACACTCGCAGCAAAAGCTGGTTAATGAGAAATTATCAAAACATTCCAACAATGCTTGAAATCTTGGGCAAACCTTCACCACCATTAATGGACAGGTTAACCGACTTCGTATCATCGGTGGCGACAAAGTGTCCACGCCAAAGGACAATGTTTTCACAGCTATTGCATGTGTTAAGGGGACGAGCAGTGGTATGAAAAGTAGCTGCTTACTACTCGTAATCGCAACCGTATAGAACACGTCCATCTCCGTAGTAAGGCTTGAAGGGCAAATTGGTTTCCGTGTGATTTGCAATCACCCAGTTTGCGTCCGAGAAGTCAAGATCAATTTCCGGCAGGCTGTTTGCGTACTTCCAGTTTGTCAGTTGAGGGGTAACGGCTCCTGTCGCCGAAACAGCAGGGGATATCTGAGCGGTGAATCCGCCTTGTTGGGTAATAGCAGTGGCTGCCGCAAGATCTGCAGACACGGGTATTCCATTCCAGGTCACGGCATTTACAGTATCCGGCGCAATTACGATCAACCTCACGCCCTCGTACAGATCACCACGAAGAGCGAGGGTTGAGCCTGAAATTGTGGCATTCCGTACAAGGTAAGGCCCTCCTATCAAGACCGAAGTATTGGTGCCATATTGCCAGTAATTTGCGAATTGATCCGATGTATTCGTAGTAATTTCCGGAGCCCAAAACGTGCCAGCGGTGACGGTGTCGCTGTAGAGAATCAGTTGTTCACTTGAGTCCCAGACGGTTACAAGACCTTGTATCCCCGACAGAAAATTTATCGTTGAGACACCGTTGATTGACGAAAAGGACATGCTGGAGCTCTGTGCTTGCAGACGTGGCACTCCCATGAGAGGAAGAGCAATCTCGTGCTCCTGGCTGGGTTCACCGTACAAGAAGAGGACGTCCCTATTACCAATCGTGCCCGCGTAGAGGACCTGTGCAGTGGAGTAAAGGACTTTGGACGAGCCAAATGAATAATCGGTAACAATGATTTTGGATTGCCGACCACTCAGGGTAATTGCGAAGGCGACTCTTGGGATTTGGAACGAGCCAGCTGATGTCGTTACATTCAGCTTAAAGTCTGTCGTTGCCCTGCTCGCGTTTCTCTTGTCAGCTGGTGCTCAATAACGCATGATGGCGCTCACGTCGAGGTGGAATCATTCTGTCTCGCGATGAAGAACGATGTGTTCGTGTCGGGATTAGTCAACAGAGTGACGAATGCGGAATCGTTTGTCACCACGACAGCACCGCTGGCACTGTCACCGAGGTAGTCCGTCTTGTAAAACTCGGGGGAACTGCGAAGGAAAAGTCCTTCTCGCTTGAGCTCGGGGTACTTGTTGGTCAACACCCGATTCTCGGCAATTGCACTTCCGTAGTCATACGAGGCTAGCTAACCTGTTATGCGCCAAGAGGGGAAACATCTACGAAATACTCACTATAAACGCCAGGAAAAGGCAAACCACCCCATGAGGTACCTCTATGACGGTTCAGTAAGCACTATTCAAGCGAGAGCATGAGCTCATACCCGTAGAGCATGTAGTAGTTAATCAGTTTGGCATTCGCTGCCCAAAGGTTGAGATTGAAGACATTCTCAAATTCGGCTCCAGTCAGGGCACGACACTGATCATAACCTTCAGCATCACATTAGCCCCATCCTGTTACACAGAACGACAAACGTACCAGGTGCGGTAGGACCCCACGCATCGAAAGCGCCGGCCTGAAACTGAATCGCAATCACTACGCTATACAAATGCTGCGGATGCAAACCCAACTTCAGGGAAATACCAAGGCTGATCAGGATTGACACCTGGAGACGATGTGAACAAACCGAGAACAAGAGAAAAGAATCCATAACATACTTCTATGGTAACTATAGTACTTTGTATCCACTGGGTTCCACACCGTTGGGTTCGAACAATCAAATCCCTGTGGATAGGCGTCAAGACTGCACGCAAACAAATGGTCAGTAGTTATCCTTGAACAAGCGGTTTGCAGATACCCGTAGATATCAACGGCGCCCTGCAAGATAGATATCAGATAATATCTCTGAAAGAAATTTGTATTCACAGTCCCATTTACCCAGTTTCTCTCTGCTCCAGCGTCGTTTGCCGTCAGGGGTATGACAATACTGGAATTGTAGAAGGCAGTCTTCAGGTCTACGAAATATTCAGCGTGCGAGATCGGTGACTGAGAGTATTCATTATCTGGAAGTAATGCAAATGTCAGCCAAGGCGCACTTTGAAGATGAAATATAACACATACCGAGTTGGATTGCTAGAAGCACCAAGTTAGGCTGCTGAAGAGCGTGAAACAAGGTGTACTCACCGATAACAGGCCCTCCTTGGCTGATCTGATACGGCACGGTTTCTCTGATGATTCCCTGGATGTAGTCTTGCCACGCCGCTTTCCAGTCCGTCGCGTTCGTCCTGAGCTCACCAGCCACCTGGGACGTTATCCAGTGTGCAATACCTCCCGCAGTTGTCTCAGCATTGATATATGGGCCTAAAGAAGTGTCATTTTGTATTGAATGACAGAACACAAGAACACCTGCCAGGACGAAGAACAACCCAGATTCCCGTCTGTTTCGCAGCTTCATAAAGCGGTCGCAGAGCACGGTAGCCATTGAAGTCGATTACCCCAGGCGAGGGATTGATAAGTCCCATGTGAGTATAGATACTAATGGCGTTGAATCCCGCAGCTTTGATTTTTTGGAGAACATCCAGCCATAAATCAGGAACCGGTAAACGGAAAGGGTGAAACTCTCCGGAACTGATAAGCAGCAATAAACAAGAGATACAGAGTATATGGGGAGCGACGCACTGAATAAAAATGCGCTGTCCCTTTAGCACCAGACTGTACTTATCCCATAGGACATCATTTGTACGACCGTTCCCAGTGAGTTCCGCGCTAGTCACAGTTTGCCGTCCAGAGGGATTAGCTACGCTGCCGGTCAGGAGCCTTGTGGAGAACTTGGGAGGCGAAACGAAAACAAAAAACGCTGAGAACAGCACGGCGACGAATACCCATGGCAGACTAGTTCGCTTCCGCCGTTTGGTATCAGTGGTAGAGGCGAGACCCAGAGGTAGTATGTCATCCTTTGCCTCGGAATAGACGTGTTTGTTCGACATCCAGAGTTCCTTCACTTTCAGGTTCATGACTGTATGGTCATCCGCCGCCTGGTGTTTGGAGAGAGTTGTGAAGAGAAGTTGTGGACTCTTCGCTAGTTTCGAATCATTTCGCAAGTTGAACTTCCACACGGTCCGTTGCTCAACGCGTTCAAGTTCAAGCGCCACGCTTCCCAATCCAAGTAAATTGAATATTTTACTTGGTCCTGATCATTTCCAGAGAGGGCCTCAACTACAGAGGACAATCGGCGATCGACGCAAGTTTCCTACCAGTATGGGCCCCGAACATTAGCGGAGTTGAGGAAGGCTGGTACTACCTCCCTCCTTCTCCAGAGGACGGGGTTGTCGTATCCTGTGTTCACTCCTTTTGCTAACTGTTGGTTGAAGAAAACGGAGGAATGGTGATCCATCAACACAGCGGAGGAACAACTTTGAGCCCATTGCATAGGTAGCCGACCCAAATTAACTTCATCGTCGTCTTTGGATAATTGGTTTTTCGCAGTCAACCATTGAACACTCATCAGTGAGCCAGAAGAGGAAAAGAACCATGGTTACGGGTTTCTCTTGCGCAATCGCAAACACGGTAATAATGGAATGGTCGACCTGCAGCTCAACTTCAATTAGGCTCCTGACGGTCTTCCTGACGAATCTGCCCGTCTGAACAACCTGTTATCTGCTTTTTTTCATTTGTTTCCACCTCTCGGAGACTAAGCCCACACGAGGAAGCAACTCTATAAAACAGGTGTGGAGCTCGATCCTGATGGTCGTTCTGCCAAACCTCCTTTCTCAACAATCTCAACCATATCTAGCACTCGTTTCCGGCATCGAGGAGCAAATAGCCTTATGAGTTTGCTTACTCCTGATGGTCACACCCATTTCTGGCGTCGACGAGCTGCGTGACTGCTAAGGAGATGGTGCAGAGGCAGAAGAACGCACGGGATGTCGAGGACGCAATTTCAAAGTCCAGAAGATTATTCTGACAATCCCGACGCTTAGCCAACCTTGTTCTCTCCTTTCCCAATGATTCGAGCATCTCGGTGACCGAGTGATCTCGGGTCCCCACAAGGAAAGTCTTACGGTGATGAAATCTTGATGGTTACCCTGAGTTTTTTTTTCTGGCTCAATGTTCTCGCCGATTCCGTTTTCGTTCGCTTCGAATTCCTCAGCGGAATGAACCACGAGGCTGCGAATTTACAGCATTCGCATGCTTTCAGTGCCCTTGGCCCCCTACAAGTCCAACTCCCATGTCTGAGCTGTCACACTCCCAGCCTCTCTGCATGCGAGACAGCGACGGATGGTAGAAACTCTTCGACGGGGCCACTCATCATGTATGTAGTATCGCTGCGAGTGGTTCGAGCACGACCTGAGACACTCCCTATGCAGTCACGCAAACCAAGTCGGAAGCAATTTCTGCAGTACACACATGCAGGGCCAACTAGCATCAATGCTATCTCTTGGCAATTCTATGTAAAAGTGAATTCGAAAGAACGACAGACCTATAGTCACAATACTCGTACAAATTGCTTTCCTTTAAAAAAAACATTGAAGCAGATTCTCCCCTTTTGTAGAATTAATGGACGACACAGAAAGAGAGTGAAATTAGCGCGGACAACATAAATGCGACTGAAGTAAAACGATAGCATGGTCACTCAAGATTGGAATGAGCATGAGTGCACAAATGAATGGATGATGGGAGCTTTAAATAATTGGGTGACACGCGGAGCTTCACCATCCAAAGGTGTAAGCTGGCCTAGGTAGATTCTGCGTACACTTGATAATGATAATGATTGGACAGCATAAGTCCAATTAGACAAAATCAAGTAGTCCGCGTACCTCGGAGTCTTCGGTGGAACTTGTCGGAACGGAGACACTGTTCTGTTATCGTAATCAGCCATGAGATCAATGATTTCCGACGATTTACAAACCTCTTCTTCCACGCCAGACTCTATATCCATACTGTCTCCTAAAACTGCGGGGCTCTCCAACGGGATGTTGAACGAACGAGTTACTTGGGGTGTACCTTTCTGAAGCGACGAAATCTTTTCCGGCTCGTTCCCTGCATCTTGCTCCCGATGAGCTTGCCGTGTCTTGAGTCTGTAAATTATGAGACACCCAACATTGTTGTACGAACCATAAAGAAACGTACGCCGCAATGAATGATATCGCGTATACTTAATCATGTGTCAGTTTCCATGCTTTGGACCAAGAAAGAATCTCTTACGTTTGCTCAGAAGAAAGTAGCAACCCACGAAGATGAAATTCCTCGGCATAAAATTGTACTGTTGCCAGGTTCGAGTAAGCGACACACAACAATCTGTGGGTAATACATACCACGAGCAGTGTGGTAAAACTCGTTGTACTAAACGGTGTCAACCAAATGGAAAACGAGCTCAATAAAGTCCAACGTTACCTTATCAGCACGCCAGTGCTAACTGCGTAAAACGTTAACTGTCTGATGATCGAGTTGCTCCTTCAAATATGCTATCAGATACTGGAAAATGCATACTAGAAACCCGAAAACGTACTGTGTGCAGCTTGCGCGAATGGCTTGCAAGTAATAGTAATGAGAGATCGCTATGCCAATGTCGTTCAAAACGCCAACAAGGAGCGCAATAGTGCCCAAGACCTGAAGTCAAGTCAGCAATGAGAAGGGCACGTAACGTACGACAGTAGTAACTGACCCGTAGGTTTACAAGATCAGGTAGCGCAGGAAGTGCATAACTGAAAGGAATGAGCGTATACTCAGTTCAAATGTAAATGAAAAGCGTGGGTGGACTGACCTTTTTGCTGTGAAAACTACCAAATACATTGACGTTCAAATGGAATCGTGCAGGGTTCCTTGCAAAAGACTTACTGATAGCAAGCACTAGGATACAATCGGACATCAAGGATAATTATCCAGGTTAGGTCCAAGCATCTGCAATCATGAGGGTGGTCCTTACCCAGTTGTCCCAAGTTCAGAAGCATCTTTCCAGGGGGGTTGGTCATGGACAAGATTAACCCGCGGGAGGGACTCACCAGGATCCCCACCACCCACACGTTCCCACCGCTAACTGACGAAAGCAAGTCAATGAAAGTTTGGTACCGAGATATGGGAGTCTCACATCGCCAGACACGTAGTGTGAACAGACTATTGACGACCGGATTAAACGTGAAGAAATGTGAAAGATGATGCACATACAACTTGACCATAGATCCAACCACTGCCTAGATAGTAAAGTGCATTCTCAGACATGCAACCTCGGAAAAAAAGCACCGCGCACTTACTCCGACGAGAAGCTGAAACTGGAAAGCAAGGTATTAATGAAATCTTGTCCACCACCAATAAACCTTACGCACGACAAGAGACCTGCATTCTGATCAGACGACGAAGAATCAAGGGAAGAAGCTGACAGACCAAATAGGTTTTTCGACGAGGACGAGTATGTTCATGTAGTTTCTACGTTGGAATTAGATTATCCTTAACGGACGACCAAGGAGACTCACGTTATTGTGAAGTAGTACACGGAATGGCCAATGAAAGCTTGGTGGACTGTCTCCAAAGCCCTGAAGCAATAATTTACAAGGAGTTTAACAAACGATGAAGGTGTACAAACAATAGTAGTGTGATCTATTGCAAGCAGACATTAAACAGGTGCGATGATACGTTGCTGGGGAAGATCTCACGAGTATTTTATAGCCCAATTTATCCGAAGGATATCGACGATAATAATCCAGGGACTGCATGAAGAACATGCCATACAACCTGTTGGATGATCAGCGTGACTGTCTTGTGAACATGAGCTATACCCGCATTGTAGACACACCGAAGCCGATGAGTAGGGCGCCTAGCGTGTTGTCGAGACCAGGCAGGGCACCCATTGCTTGCACCAGAGTGACCGGGAAATAAGTCCAAGAAAAGAAGGGGATGAGAAGTTGAACGGCTACTTAAAGGACCACTCCCGGACTATATTTCAAGCTGGAACAGGAGGGCCAGGGTCGAGAGAGTTTCGTTAACGCGCTAAGGCGAGGAGGGTTATGTTGAATGCTGTGAGTGGAGACTCGCAATTCCGGATGTGGCTGGGTATGATGAATTTTAGAGGGGAACTGGTCGGAAATGAAGGTGCAAGCCTTATTAAGGCCGGAGCATGCAACTAACGTTACTACTTGCCTATGTTGGATTCAAGGATAAAACTGTCAAGATAACTGATTCAACAAAGCTACAGTCGAAATTATGGATCAACGGGACTTTTACAGATCGTGGCATATGAGATGAGAACACTCACTGGTAGGCGCTGTCATACCACTCATCGTTGCAAGCCTATCAGGCGAGTTCTTGAGTGGTGATCCGAATAAACATTAGCTTAAAGCTTTACGGTGGGCTTTTGCTGGCAGTAGAGCCCAGGTCAAAGAAGCAATGGGCCGGCGAAGTCTATACCCTTGAAACGACTCTGTGACAGTGTAGTGACATGGTCGAACTCTTTGGTCCCCTTCGCGCTGATCGGCGGCGCTGTTGACATAGGAACAGCGGCTCGGGAAATACCGGCACCATTTACGCTGTGCCAGAAGTTGTCAAAATGCCTTGAGCCACCTCAGATGACTTATTCGCACTCCAATCCCAATGGGGAAAAAGGTACTGCCGCATCGCAAGCGAGATTAGACCATTCGTGCGAGCTGCCACCGGAATGAAAGGCTCCACAATCATTGCCCCGGTTCGCAAGTCCAAGAGGTATCCAGGTTCAGAGGACCGTGGCATAAAAAGCCTTCCTTGCCGCAATCATTTAAGTACATCAAGATCAAGACCCTTGGGTGTAGATAAATCTGGAAACAAGGACGACGTGTGGTCCTGTTTCAATCTGGCTCAGCTTTTACAGTCGCGTTGCGCCCCGCATCATGTATCCCTGTGACATCCTTGCCAAAATCAACACGGACGCCAAGATGCGCCAGGCACAGCGTTGTGGACTCCCTCGCCCGAGGATCACAACTCATCGCAGTTCGCGTAGCATTCGGAACAACTCTGTGACTGTTCAAAGGTTGGAACCGCAGCCCGCGTAATATGTGTCCGGGGGTTAAAACGAAAGTCAGCTTCTTCATCCTTTTTGCACGACCATCCTTGATTCCCGGCACAATAGTTGTGGCGTCCCGTTTGGCGATTTCGATACCCGACCGGAGCAACGTGGAGATAAAGGGCTTGAGTGTGGCTGACAATAGAGCTGCAGGAGCAAGGCGTCGTTCAATGTATTCCCTATTCGTGAGGAATGCGGGATTTTTGCCGGGCGCAAAGTCAGGGAATGCAGGAAGGCGCAGTCTGGAGATAACTTTGTGCACAGCGAGAATGAACTCTGGTGGACAGCTCGTCACAAGATCACGTGGCGTATGCTGGAAAGGTGGTAAAAATATTTTCAGCATTTGAGGGATGGGACCTGTCGGGAGTAATGGAAGACCCTGTACTGCTTCTTCGAGTCCGTTTGCCCATATGAGAACCTTGGCCGGGTTAGTAAGAGGCAACCTCCGTCCATATTGTTGATCCGCTGTTGGAACGACACTACATGTCCAATGGACCACATCTTCTTCACTCTTGACGTCGTATCCGGGATGCAAGCGTCTTTTGATGCCACATACTGGGCAGAATTCCTCAGCCAGAACTGGTGTACCGTCCTTCTCTCTCCTTTTTTTCTTCGGCTCGGGGGCTAGGCCTGGAGTAGGACGTGAAGGACGAGGAAAATGTAATGCATCCTCAAGAAACATATATACGTCACCAACTGTCAGGGTTGTTCGCCGAAATGGTGGAACTGAGGCCATATGCTCAACATAAAGCGCATGCAACGCACGAGCGCGAGCCCACTTCAGTATTTCAACATAAGTGGCTCACATGGCAATCGTGGCTACGCACCTCGATGGCTTTCCGTCTCCCAGGTACGAGAGTAAGTAGCTGTGCGGGACTAGCAACCAACTTGTACGGAACTTGGATAGTCATTCTTGGCTTGACGTCTGGCAATGTCAATTAATACGATGAAGTATTGAGCATAAAGAAGACCACCTTTCGCGGTCAACGGCACTTTCTGGAGGAGATCTCGTAGGACCTGTTCATAATCTACCCAAGTACGACGTATTTAAATGCATCTCCATGCTCAAGGAACATTATGATACTGACCTTCTTCCTTAACTATCGGTGTATCTCCGGGCCCTAGGTCGGTCAAAGGTACGCTGCGCAGTGGGAAGTCGAATGGAAGCTGCCGATCAAGGGACGGCAGCGGAGGAGGGCTTCCTTTAGGAACTGGGCGCAATGGTATGTTGCGATCGAGCTCTACATCAAACAATTGCTCTGAACCAAAAACAGAAGTAGGGGACCTAGATTGATCAAGCTAGATAAGATCGGTAAGCCAAAATTTTAACTTAGCATGAGATTCAGATATGGTGTTTACATACTTCGATCCAGTGCTCGACTTCCATTTTCCCGCCACCAACCCACTCAAAGATAACCTTGGCCATAAAGGGTTCGTTTGCTGAGCCAACAACCGCAAAAGGCGGTTGCTGAGCAGTGAGAAACACGGGTGAAACCATTCTTGGTGGTACGACTGTGATACTAGCCAGGAACGACGATAAAGGGAGCGACTACTCAATAAGTTCAGTATACCAGGAACCAGGGAAGCACAAGGCACATACATATGAAGGTGCCGTGACGCCTAGCATCCAACGGTACTGATCGGTAATACCTAACTGGGTATGTCGGTCTGCGTGCATGAGAATCGCACAATAACGGGTGCTGTAGGAAGCTCACCTTCCTTCAAAAACAAACTGCGGTCCTCGAGACGAATGCGTGCGTTGATGTGGAAACGTGATGTAGTCGTGCCGGTTGGGATGACAGCAGGAGTTGAGGCATTGTCTGCGTGTATGGCCTCTGGTCTTGTGCCCACCTCAACTACCAGATCTAGTTCTTTCCGTGCAGTATTTCGGTGGGGATAATGCATACGGAAACCTTTCTTTGGCTGCACTGGTTCTTTTGAGACTAGTGCGTTTGGCTGCGAGCTTATACCGTCAAGAGTAGTGATATCGACGTCCTGATCTTCATCGTAAACGTGAATGCAGCGACGTTTCGGAGCACGGCCAAGGAACTGTGCGAGGGCAGGTGAGTCTGCATGAAGACCAAGGGTTCGCGATAGCACAGTGCTTGGCGTTGTCGCCGAATTTTCTAAAGAAATGTCCAACCCGCCATGTGCCAGGGAAGATGTGGGTAGGATACCATCAACGCCCACGGCTCGTTCAAATAGCCGACGTAGCCCAACGACGCTGCCACCCCAAGACACCTCTACGCCGTCTCTTTCGTACACCTCTCGGATCTGAGCATCTGCAGGGATAGGAACAGCGCAAGCCGTAATGCATGCATCGTGGCTGGCCCATTCCACTCCATGGGCCAGTCGTGCATGATTAAGAAGCCCTTGGAGAGTAGTGAACTGTGTTCGGCTGCAGGTCGGACAGGCGAGAATCGCAAGTTGGCTATCAGGCGTGCTGGAAGGGAGCTTGATGTACAAATGTTTCTTCTGTTGAGATGGTTTGGGGGTCCGGGAAGAGCGCGTTTTTGGCGCGCGCTGCGCCACGGGTTGAGTAGGTAGTATGGGGGAGGATAAGGGGGGTGGGCATTGCTCTTCATAAAATCCAGTGTCGAATAAAAATGCTGACGGTGCTTCCAATGCCTCGAGAGCATCGAGGGCAGCGTCTTGAAAATCGTCCGCATCTGATGGTTGGTCCTGTGGCTGTTTGACATTTGACAACGCATCCAACATTTGGAGCGCCCATTGGATACGACCTTCAATGGTTGTCACCAGCCGTTCGCGAATGGCAACCTCCAGATCGACTTCATCATTGATATGTCGAGAGATGTCGAGCATGTTTGAGTCTACAACATTTAGGAACGCATCAGCCGGAGAATTGACGACCACGAGAACGACGCACCATCGTCACCTACAGAATCAGCATCCAGCTCCTCGCCTGATAATGTAAAATCGATCTTCCTCTTGAGTAGTCCAGGCAGTGGAAAGTCTACATACATGGTACAAATGACACATGCGTGCTTGGGTGTCGGAGGGACATCCATAACCCCTTCTTTGGTGGTGTCTTTGCCATAACTGCCATTTTTCTCACGTTCTTTCGGAGTTTAAATTTGGTCGTTTTCATGCTGCATGCAACATTGCAAATGCAATAAACTCGCTCATCTAAAGGTTCGGTCACTATAATCTACGGAGGGCACTGGAAGGTAAGAAAGATATACACATATAATATATGCATTTATGAAACCAAAGCCAATTATCCATAAGGGCTCACCCTACCTCCCTTGTAAACTATGGCGTCACATCTGCACATTTATTCAAAAAAAGTTCTTGCCGCGTTTTTTTGTAGTTCTCGCCGCGTTTTTTGTAACTGAACCATAAAAAAATTTGTACTGCCAATAAAAAATAAATTTTCAGCTTAAAATGACACAAATTTGGCAGTTCCTGACCGCGTTTTTTCTTTCTTTCGACTGAAAGGGT